>PVKC010013788.1:0-22680 GCA_004027635.1 Crocidura indochinensis | reverse complement strand
AGGGGGCATCTCATCTGCTGAACACCAGTGCACACCAGCAGTTCACACTTGTTTGCAGCTTAACACAAATAACACTATGTGTTCACAACCTGACTTGGGACCCGAGTTCTGCTACCCACCACCTGGGCAAGTGACTCAGCCTCTTAGATCAGTTTTTTCTAATCATTAAATAGTCTTAAAGGAGCTGAAGAGGGACTCTATATCCTCATGCCAGTAAACAGAGCATCAGAGGGACAAAGGACGTAATAAAAGTCTGGTGTGTCTGGGCAGGTGCAAGGAAGTACCTCTTCTAAACCTCCCCCATCATATTTCACACTTGACACTTATTAAGAACCCACTGCCAACTTCTTAAACTGGTGCTAAGTAGAAATGTTTTGCGTGGCCAAAAACTCTCTGGCTTATTAGTCTCCAGAAAACTCTCCCTAACCCCATGGGCCCACAATGCATGCCAGTACCCTTAATTAAGCCCCAATTCTGAATTAATGATTACAGCATCTCTTTTGTTTTCTTGTTCTCTGCAAAGATAATGCATAATAGGTTTAATGCTTTATGAATGTATTTGACCCAGCTCCCCACTACCCCTCACCCCTGATTTTGGAAAAAGCAGCCATGACATGATCTGTAGAATGACAGCCAGCTAAGTTGTTAGCATTCAGAACACTAGCAAAGAAAGGGATGGGAAACAGTAACCTGGGCCAAACACCACCCAATGGTCCAACACCACAACCCAGCTGTGCTCACATACATTGTGCACAGTGGGAAACTGAGACACTAAGTAGCTGCATCTTGTCCAGATCTGAATAGAATAAGAAACTCCCATTCATGAGACCAGAGCAGTGGCACAAGCGTAAAGCATCTGTCTTGCCCTTGCTAGCTTAAAACAGACATGGTTTGATTCCCCCAGTGTCCCACATGGTCCCCCAAGCCAGGAATGATTTCTGAGCACATAACTAGGAGTAACCCCTGAGCGTCACTGGGTGTGATCCAAAAACCAAAAAATAAAACAAACAAACAAAAAAAAAAGAATCTCCCATTCACAAAGGAGTTTCTTGACCTGTGAGGTACATTTCATCTGTCTGTCTTCCCTAGAGGGTCAATGTTATTATCAATCCTCTCTTGCAGATAGGGAAACTGAGGCTCTGGAAAGTAAAAAATTGGCCCAAGTAGTGTGTCTAATAAATTTTGAGCATAGCACTCAAAACTCTGGCTGCAAGATGATCATTGGAGTCTTATCGGCTTGGCTTTTCTGTTAGCCAACAGCTATTCACAAAGCCTGGGTTTAATAGTGCTATTAAGCAGTCTAATTGTCATTGAATGGAAGCAATTAGCAGTGGAATCTAATAGAGCTTCAATTACTAAAATTCTCCAGTGATTAGTTACTTTAAGAGTTTTCAAGCTACATCATGGATAATAAGAGGTAAGTGTTAGATCCAGAAATAATTTTTTTGGCAAATATTCAACCATATGCTGTAATGGAGCCCATTGGCCACTTGCCCTGTGCACATACTTAATTGTTATCTGCAACTAGATTTGTTCTGTGGCCTTTTCCGTTCTCCCTTTGCCATCTAAGCAGGCATTGGCTGACTTGGTCGAGCAAGTTATGTTCACATATTTATCTTGTAAAGGGAAGTGCACTTAGGATAATTATTTGTTTTCCTTCTCAATTTTTGTCTCCAATTCAACAAGTAAGAAAGTCCTTTTTAAAAAAAAAAAAGTTAAACTCTCTTGAATTGATCTTTAAGAGACCTGACACTGAGCCTGCCATAAGCTTTATTTTGAAATCGTGTTGGAACCGTTTGGAAAACTGATCCTATTTCCAAAGGAAAATAGAAGGGAAAAAAAGCCAAAAGTCAAACCAAAGTTTATTGAAATTTGAAGAGACAATTCGGGAGGTTCAAAGCCAGAATGAATGAGGCCATCGCTTCAATAATGGGAGGGAGAAAATGACGTCGATGAAGTTGGCCCGAGAAGAGGAAACAGTCTCTTTGAAGGGTATCTCTTGGAGTTCCTCCCTTATGGGGCTTCGCAGTTCAGAGATTCCAGGATTGCATTTCACCTCTTGCTGAAAATGTTCCTTGAACTCTGGAATGGCTGGTTGCATCATTACTTCCTAGTTTTGATTACGTCTCAACTGCCTGTAGGACCATCCATCACTAGTCTAGTGGCCCCTGAAAAGCACTGCCTGCCATCAAGGTCCTTCACACCACAGCACTGTCCAAAGCACTGTCTGAATTCTCGCTTCTGTTCCTGGGTCACTGCCCAGATATATGCAAACTCCGTGGCTGATGCTGAAGACCTTACAACTCTTGCATATGTAATGCTATGCCAGTTTCTTCTGCTAGTCATTTCTGTTTTATCCTGGGACGATCTCTATGAAGGAGGCAAATATGGTGGTATCATGACCTCTATGGACTAAGAGTTTCAAGAGAAGCCTCCAAGAGGAGTTGACATGAGTTTTGGAATCTCTGGGGGCTGTCCACATGGAGAAGGGGGAAAATATTCCCAGTCAAATGAGACTCAAATATGAAGGTACAATAGTTTGAAAGGGAGAGATGGAGATGGTATGGGGAAGATTAAGGGTGCTATGATCAGGCAGGTCCTGGAGAAACAACTACATTCACAAAGAAGGGGCCCCAAATCTGCTTTATTTGGGTGGTTGGATGACATGATGTGTTTTAAAAAGTTGCTTGGTCCTGGCCACACGGTAGAGGTGAGTCTCTAGTTCCAACCCATTTCTGGACTCGCCCATCTGAACCATCCGAATCACTTGTGTCTATTAGAGGGTTGTTTAGGTCTCAATCAACCTTCCACCAAAGGAACACAGCTTCTTTTGGGGGTGCATTTTGACACCTCTACAGAACAGCCATGTATCAAGGATCATGCCTGGAAGCATTGGGCAATTTTTGTCATGTTCTGCTCAGTATATTTCTGCTCCTTGCATTCCTAATACCTATTTCCCCAACTGAGATCTACCTTCTCAACAACAGACATGAGGGTTGGCCCTGAAGACTAGGTGGTCACATGTGATTTGTCTTCTAGAATCGCTAAAGCACATTGCTGGTGGGTAATTTCCTGTTAACCTTGTTGAAAATTCTGTGGGTGCATTTGAACCTTGTTAAAAATTCTGTGGGCGCAGAGTTTTGATTCTGAGCCAGTCATGGTTTGAAGCCAACCATTATGGCCAGGCCTTGTGACAGTCATTTATAGTCTACAGTGACCCTTAGGAGGCAGTCTCAAACAGTTGCCACATACTCTCTGGATGCTCTGTTTTAATTCATACACTTGGTTTTTCTCTTTTCTCCTCCTTGGATGCCAAGGCCCAGATGCCATATTTCTAAAGCTGTTTGAAAGGATATCAATAAATTTGCTGTTTGGCTACAATCAGCCCAGGATCATTTCTGAGAAGTCTTTCCCCAACTGTGTGCATGGAGGGCTGATGAAATGGCTTCAGGAGAGAGAGGAGTCGGATGGATTTCTTCTCAGTCTGAACAGGAAAACTATCATTAAGAACTCACCCTCTTTGTCTATTTATTTAAATGTAGACTGTGCTTGGGTTTGGGGGACAAAGCTAAGATTTGCAAGAACTTCAGAAATTCAGAGGAATGTGCCCCACGACTTATAAAATTATATCTTAGACAAGGAGCCCGATTTTGAGGCAAACCATTGCCTCTGATTCAACAACCACATTTGTAGCATTTGGACCCAGCAGAGAAAATTAAAATCTTGTGTTTGTCAGCAGCGAGGCCTGGCTGCCTCTTCCCAGAGTTTAAATATCCAGGAACTATCCAGTGGTTTGATTATATTGTTCCTCAAGTCAGCATAGACAAACCCCTGAGTGGTTCCAGATGGAGGATGGACAAGGCTGTACTTCACAGACATCTCTGTGAAAAGTAAAGACATAGACCCAGGAATAAGCCCAGAGAAACAGGCCCAGAGTATTTTCATGTTTGGGGAAAGAGACTTTCATTATTTTTTCTTTTCTTTTTTAATTTTACAGTTCCAAAGATCGAACTCTGGGCTTCACATAGACAAGTGTTCTACAATTGAGGGAGATTCCCAGCACCAAACTCTCCTTAAGTCAAATTAAATATGAAGCTATTAGACCTGCAGATTGTAGATCTACAACAGTGTTCAACCCAATTCTATTCTTATTTCTTTCTGGTGCCCCCTCCCCAACTTCTGACCTACCAGTTGCTTCTAGTTTTGGGATACATCATCTTTTATCTGTGGCCCCCTTGGAATATCCTGGGGTCTCTCAGGAGAATAACACCAATCAAGGGACAATCACTTATCTTGGGCCACCTCAAAGTTCACCCACTAATTCAACCTTGCTCCACTCTGTTCTCTTGGTAAAGTAGAAACACCATCTATTGACTCTCTGACATCAGAGGACTACACCATTCTCAGGGATAGAATAGAACTCTGTTTACTCTTCACAGAATCATCCGAGAACAATAAGCAGAAAAAAAATGTCCCTATTTGATTCCAATACATGAGGCAGAACTGTGGCTTCTAGGGCATATAGTATTTGTGGTTCCCAGAAAGCTTCCCACTGTTACAGACACCTGGAATAAAGACTTGACTTCCAGGGCGGGAAGGAACATGGCTAGGGTAGACTTGGGGTAAGATCATCAGAATGTGTTGCCATAAGTCATGCAAAGGTAGTTACCTTTCTCTGGTACCGCCCAAATCGTGAACATTTTCATCATTAGAATGCCTGCCTGGCTTGAAGACATAGATTTCCTGAGAGGTGAAGGATTTTTATGTCTGCTAGCAGGAAGCCAAGATTGAGAGAGAGAGAGAGAGAGAGAGAGGAAGAGAGAGAGAGAAAGGAAGAGAGAGGAGAGAGAGTTGTTAGTATCTAAAGTTTAATTTAGAATTAACTGTAGCCTAGCTTTGCTGTGAACCTAAGTACAGCCATGGCAGGCTCAAGTTTTAAGGAACAAAGACTAGGCCAGAACAGCTAGTTTCAGGAACTTCAAGGGCATGTATCAAAACAAAACAGCAACACCCAGGAGCCTGCAGGTGGACAAGGTTTTGGGTGCCCAATGGAAACTCAAGCTCCTCCTTTACTACTTTAACCAATGCAGACCCCAAAACTTCATAACCACAATATTCCACTCTAGATATCTAGCCATAAAAGGAAATACTTTAGACAAGAGTCAATCAACTTAAAGGCTAACTGTGATAGTTTGAAGCCTCTATAGCCCTATTAAAGGAGCCTGAGAGCTCAATAAGGGGCTGTTGCCTTAAAGGGGCGACCCCAGCATACTGGTAAATAAACTCCCATGCCTTGTTGCAGTGCTGTTTGTCTCCTGTGGTCTTTGTAGGATGGATCTCGAATCTGAGTTTAACTATAGACGTTAACAGTACCCAGGATTCTGGATCATAAATCTAAAATAACATTATTCTGGATCTTATATGTGACTGCCCTGGAGCCTGATGGTAGAAGCCTCCGGAATGTACATGGCATGTCAACCTACATTGATGATGTATCATACAGAACCTCCAGATCCCTGGAACTGTGTCATAATAATAGAGTGACATCAAATATGCGCATTCCTGAACCTCTAGGAAGAACAAAGGACAGTTGGGCAGTTCAACCAATGATCCCAGAACCCAAAGAGGTGAAGCTGTTCTCAGACCAGCTTTGGAACTTCAGATGACCTGGAATTTTCCTTCAGGTTCTCTTTAGATCATACAGAAAGCTATATTCAGCCCCTGGAGCACTTCTAAAATATTTCAAACATGCAGCATGTATGAACAATACCAGAAAAAAATTCTGACAAGACCCCTACACGTTTGAGAAATGTACCTGTTTACAGAGTGAGCTTCACGGTGGGGGCTGCTGCCAGCCTGAAGTGGGCCTGTCCTGGACATGCTTGGTATTGGTCCTTCCTTCTATGGAGACTGGCTCTGCAGTGTCACATTCAGGCCAGCTGTGCCTTCTAAGTTCCTTTCCATGATATACTCAGCTTTATGTGGTGGCATCATTCATGGCAGTGAACACACAGTGGCATCTACACAGTCACCTCTAGTGTTCTCGAGGACAGTATCATCTTGACATCTGACTGATAGAAGAATGGAAGAGGTAGTGGGTACTCCACACTTTAAAGGCCTCTGTCTTCATTGCTATGGCTGCTCAAACCAAATCATTTTGAAGCCTTCGTTAATAGGCAGCAGCTGTTTCTTTTCCCTGGTGCCAAACTGCCAGCAGGGTGTCGTGTGGTGAGGGGTGTCACAGACTTGCAGAAACTGACTTTCTGACACCAAATGACAGAGAGCAGGAATGCTCTTGGGTTTTCTTCTGTTAGGACCTAATCCCATTCCGGAAGGTTCCCCTCCACCTCCCAACCATCTCTTGAAGGCCTCACCTCCTAATACCATCAAGGAACACTAGGATGCCAGCACCTGAGTAGGTGTCCTCGGGGAACCACTGAGCCCCATCTTCTGCAGCTGAGGTGTCAGCCAGCTTTCAGTTTGATTCTCCTGTCTCTCATTTGGTGCTTCTGCCTGCTGTATGGTGGCCTTCTGGGAAAGTACTAGTGCCCATCTGCCACTACTGCACTTTTGATCTTCTGATTTCTCTCTCCTGTGGTTAGAATAACTTAACCTTCATGAGGGGTTTGGCCCCTTCCAGCTTCTTCACTAAAGCTTTAGAAGGAAACTGAGATGAGGGCAGCATCTGTTATTTTCTTCCTATCACTGCATCTAAAGGTCATGGTCACTGACATGCAGAGAGAGGGAGGAGAGGCAGCCACGAGCATACTTTCCCTTAGTCAGTATATTCAGCACTTCAGTCAGAGGCTTTTAAATGCTGCTGCATACAGATAAGAACATGTGTATGTGAGTGGAGTATCTGTGGGGGAGGGTATAGGCATGCTTGTAATCTGGGCATGTATGTAAACATAGTACCTGTATAGGAACATGTGGTATCTCTGTGATAAATGCACATGTATCTCTGTGTGAGCATGTGTGTGCATTATCTCTGTATATGGGGCCTCTCTGTATGGATGTGTAGAGATTCCATCTAGTATTTGGTGCATAATAACTCTATAAGTAATGCGTGGTTTTACATGTGAGTAAAAGCCCTCTATATATTGTGTTTGTTTGCATGACGGATAATCACCTTGTGTTCTGCATATTTTCACATATCTATAATACCTTTGTGTAAGTTTTTTTTTTTTGGTTTTTGGGTCACACCCAGCAGTGTTCAGGGGTTACTCCTGGCTCCATGCTCAGAAATTGCTCCTGGCAGGCACGGGGGACCATATGGGGCACCGGGATTCGAACCGATGACCTTTTGCATGAAAGGCAAACGCCTTACCTCCATGCTATCCCCCGGGCCCCTTGTGTAAGTTTTAATGTGTGTATGATATTGGGTCTTGCTAGCAAATACCTGCAAAGTAACTTCAGGGGGCTGTCATGCCCACAGTTTTCCAGGGGTATAGAGGTCGAGAAAGAGACCTTGGTCGCTCAACTGGAGATTTGCTCATAAGCACATTGAAAAACATTCCAAAGAGAGCAATAACAAGAGATCATCATTTGATTCATAGCTTTGAAGACATTTCTGGATAAAACTAAAAACCAATGACTCACCTTTAATAACATAGCCTCTGGTCCCTAGCCTTCTGCTAGTTAGAAGCAGAAGGATCAGACTTTTGCCTTCCCCAGAAAACAAAGGGAGAAGAGCATAACTGAATATTGGGAATGGAGGGAAGGAAACAGTTTGGAGTGTTTTAATATGTCAGCACTGAGCAAACAGATCCATTTGGAATATAGTAGCTGCTTAATCCTTCAAAAAGTCCAAGTCCCTGCGTGGACCTGTATTGGAGTCACACAGAAGGATATTGTGAGAAAGGGTCCTTGATTACCATCAATTTCTACATTTTCCATAATTTCAAAGTAAAAAAAAAAGAGTTTAAAATTAAAAAAAAATAATAATAACCTTAAATTGGTCCTTTTGCTCCTTGGGTTTTGAGTCAAGTCAGTCTCTTCAGCAGATAATTGGTGGATCATATGCTCAGATCAAGCACTGATTGGGAATTTGGAAACCCTCTCTGGCAGCCTGCACATTGACCAGAAGTTAAGGTCACTGCTTACGAAAGAACCTTAATTTATGATCCCAACCAAGCCATGGGTTCCTCAAGACTCTCAGCTGCTCTGTGCCTCAGTTTTTCATTGAGGCTTTCTCAAGTGACATTTCTGAATAGATGGTTTTTTTTTTTTTTGGCTTTTTTTTGGGGGGTCACACCCGGCAGTGCTCAGGGTTTACTCCTGGCTCCATGCTCAGAAATTGCTCCTGGCAGGCACGGGGGACCATATGGGGCACTGGGATTCGAACCAATGACCCTTTGCATGAAAGGCAAACGCCTTACCTCCATGCTATCTCCCGGGCCCCTATGGTTTCTTGCTGGACATAGTTATCCACTGTTAATGGACAGTACCATTACTTTCCAGTAGACCCTCATGCTATCTGTTACCCAGGTATGAAAAGGAAACACCTCCTCATTGTCCCATGTCTTCAGAAGGAGCAAATCTGGTGCTGGCTGAAAATTTGTTCTGTGCTTTGTCTTGCTTTCAAAAGACACTGCATTGTACTTGACTATGACAGTGACAGCCTCACCCGCTTCACCCATTCCATCTTCCACTGGCCTTTTAAATGCACAAACTAGAGCTGCTGTGTGGTTTCCAATATGCAGCTTCACTTATTCTTTTAGTGCCTTGGCCATGTGCGGTTGTTGAGAAACAGAAGCATGTTCTAATCTGACAAAACCCTGCCACAGACATTTCAGAAGCAAAAATGCGGTGCAGGTCATTGTTTCACACGAGAAGGTAAATTCATTACATTAAGACATTTTCAGGCTTTGGTTTATTTAAACCTCTGGGGCTTACATAGCAGAGTTCTAAATATTATGGGTTTGTAAAGGTGCATAATGAAAAAGCAGGCAGCTGGTGCACTGGAGAAGTGATAAAAATCAATGTGGAGCCTAATCACAGCTTTCCTTAGGGTGTAGATTGAGGCGGTGATGTCAGCTCCTCCTGCCACTGGCTGAAGGTCTTGGGCTGTGCTCCTCTGAACTTTCACAGCGACTCATTGCAGGAAAAAAAAAAAAAATAAAATAGAATAAAACAGCCTGCCGGTTTGGAGCATGCCCGCCCTTCCCCGGGTGATGTTTTCCTCCCGCCAAGGAACTGAACAAAGAAATCCATCTTTGGATGCAGTCAAACTGCGGCAGCCCTAGAGTTATATGAGTTATGGGCACTGGCTCCAGTGTCAAGTTGTGGATGTTGCCTTAATGTATTTATTTAACCCAGGACTGCCACAGAGGAGGCAAACCCGCCTGAGCACCCGTGACAAAGAGAACATTCAGGCCAGGGCCTGGGGAACAAACGCACGTCAGGGAGCCCTGGCAGGGGAAGGACGTTGCCAGCCTGCACAATGCTCCACTTGATAGCAGGACAGAGGCAGGCTGCAGCCAACCCAACCAGGATTGGTTGTGCTAGGAGCAGACTGGGACACAGGGCCACGCTGAGGGGCAACATGGCTGGAGTCTAGAGCCCTAGAGTGGCACCGACATTGCAAGTCTTGGTTGGCATCTGTCTGGAGTTTCTTTGCAGTGTCCAGGCAGGCGCTGGAAGCAGCTGAAGTGACTGCACAGAAGTTTCTAGAAGTCAATTCTGCACATACTTGCCCATGAGTTCATACAGCCAAGTGGCCCAGCTCGGGTTCAAGCCATCCTTGTACCCATCCAGGATTCAGAGACAAGGCCACTGATGCCTGTGAATGTGGCCTTCACATTTGTCTCACTGGATGACTAGACAGTTGCACAGCCAATCAAAAGACAAAATTTCTCCCATTAAGTTTTGCTTGTTTTTGTTTTCTTAGGTGACAGTTGAGGTATTGGGAAACAGGTTTCAGGCTGTGAGATTATAGCATCCTTCCATCTGACCCATTCCAGCTAGTTCTCAAAAATGTTGCTCATGCAGCAATTGCACATGTCAGAGAAGAATTGTACATCAATTTCCAGAAAACTAAGGTTTGTGTGTGTGTGTGTGTGTGTGTGTGTGTGTGTGTGTGTGTGTGCTAAACCCAATTTTCCCATTCTTCCTCTATTCACTCCACACCACAACCTTGCAAAGTGAGCTCAGTTTATTTTTCACTCTTTCCAAAAGAGGCTACCATGGCAGTGAGGCAGCCAACAGTATTTGTGCTGACTGGGAGGTTCTTGGACTTGTTATATAAAAGTTCTGCTCTTAACTTCTCTCACCATCTTCATGTGAGGGATGAAGAAACAGGTGCACAATGGAGTGAAGTGATTTGCTTTGGAGTCACACAGTTAGTCCGTGTAGAAGATGGACCTTAACTCCAAGAACCCAACCCTTGAGTACTAGATAGATTGTCTCAAAGCACAGGGTTGGACACAGGTGGTGGGTGTGGGGTGTTTTCACAAGACACCAACAAGAACTGTTGTTGGCTGTTGCTCCGCACTGTCTTATCTGGACTCTGCTTCCCATTGTATAATGTTCCCCGTCCCCTGCTGTGAGGAATCCTTTCTAAGTCATGAGAAACATGGACATCCACTGAGCCACCAATGGGAACCCCAGCAAGGCACCTTCTTTTACAACTGAGATGTCCGTTTAGCAGTCAATAGTGGGAGGCTGACTTTTATCTTAGAACCTTCTGTGAGTTCTTAGTGTTGTGCTTTATTGGTATGAACCCTATGAAAGAGCACCAAGAATAAATGTGGTAAGTTCACCTTGGTTTGTTGTAGGAGGAATGGTCAGAATTGCTTCCTATAGTGAAGGAGGAAGAAGGGTACATCTGGGCTCATCCTTGGAGATGCCCAGCTCAGGAGGTGGCCTTGCTGACTGCCCTCCCTGCCATGCCCCCTATTCTCCACACAACTGTGGTTCTTCCTACCAGGAGCCTCTGTGTCATGCCAGAATTAGAAGTGCAGCTGCAGAATGGCTCTGTACATGAGATGCTCAT
Source organism: Crocidura indochinensis (assembly GCA_004027635.1). Classification (NCBI taxonomy): domain Eukaryota; kingdom Metazoa; phylum Chordata; class Mammalia; order Eulipotyphla; family Soricidae; genus Crocidura; species Crocidura indochinensis. The sequence goes on along the minus strand of PVKC010013788.1, from coordinate 11,687 downwards.
GGGTGTGACACATGTTGAGGTTGGAAAAAGCACAGGTATTTCTATGCTTCTCCTCCTGGAATTCCAAGGAGCCAGAACAGCATTCCCAGGTGGCCTGTAGAGGCTGAGAGATGTAGGGCAGAGAGCCATGAAACCCCACTGGCCCCTGAACTAGCTGAGCTCATCTAGGCTGAAAGCAACTTCAAGACCAGAGCTGTTGTCTGCAGTCCATAGACCAAGAGCTATGGTTGTGTTCTTCCCTCTGTCCTCCACCAACTTGTGAGGTCCATTGTCGATGAGGAAGGGGAAGGAGTAGGCTTCCAAGGCCCATCAGAACATGGGATATCAGTGAAAGGGAAGTTATTACCAGACAAAATGTATTCTGGGCCAACAATATTTTTGTCATTCCACATATTTGCCCTCCGTTTTAGGACCTTTCTGATCACACAATCTCTTTCATTGTCTGGAGACCCTTTTCTCTCAGACTTTACAACCACAAACTTATTTTTTCTATCACTTTTAAATAAGTGGTGTAGACCTGTTAGATGATTTCTCTTTCCTTCTCTTCCTTCCTTCCTTCCTTCCTACCTTCCTTCCTTCCTTCCTTCCTTCCTTCCTTCCTTCCTTCCTTCCTTCCTTCCTTCCTTCCTTCCTTCCTTCCTTCCTTCCTTTCTTCCTTTCTTCCTTTCCTTTCTCTTGCCTCTTCCTTTCTTCTTCCAGAAAACTCAGATATAAAATTGTGGTGCAAAATTTGTAGATAATTGGATCTAACAAGACACATTTTGTTATTTGTTATCCTTAATTTCCCACCTTCCTCTTTTTTTTTTTTTTTTTTTTTTTTTTTTTTTGGGTTTTTGGGTCACACTGGGCAGCACTCAGGAGTTACTCCTGGCTCTCTTCTCAGAAGTCACTCCTGGCAGGCACAGGGGACAATATGGGATGCCAGGATTTGAACCACTGTCCTTATACATGCAAGGCAAATGCCCTACCTCCATGCTATCTCTCCAGCCTCCACCTTCCTCTTCTTTGGACTTAACATTTTTGTCTCTGTCTTCCCTTTTCTTTATTTAAATAAAAAATGATCTCTCCTACCCTCTTTTCCACCTTTCCTCCCTTCCTTCTCTTTGCTTTTTTTTTTTTTTGTATGAAAATACCTCACTTTCTTTTGGGGATGAGCAAACATTTAATCAATAAAATTAAAAGTATCTTTAGTCTTGGGTGAACAGCTGCTCAGGATAAACACAAAATTGTGTAGTTATAGTGTCTTGGGAATTGTAGTTTGAGTTAAACTGGTTTATTAAAAAATAAATGTTCTGGGGCCCGGGAGATAGCATGGAGGTAAGGCATCTGCCTTTCATGCTAAAGGTCATCGGTTCGAATCCCGGTGCCCCAAATGGTCCCCCGTGCCTGCCAGGAGCAATTTCTGAGCATGGAGCCAGGAGTAACCCATGAGCACTGCCGGGTGTGACCCAAAAACCAAAAAAAAAATGTTCAAAATAAGAGAAATGATCATTAACCTCGCAATATCAGCACAGTCTTATGGCTTCAAGATATTCCCAACACCAGCTCCATGGAAACCAATTTGACCAAGTCTGACCCAAGATACATGCATTCTGTCTAGCATCTCTAGAAATTCACTGCTATTGAACTTCATTTGTTTCTTTTTTTTTAATTTCAGTTATTAAAGCATAAATTTCCTGAGCACCAACCAGTATGGGCCCAAACCCAAAAATAACAACCATAAAATAGATTCATTCTAAAAAGGCAAGTTGGAGATTTACCTTCCTGGTCTCTGGAAGATGTGCAAAATTACCCCAGAATATTCACAATGACTCTTTTTTGGGGGGGTCACACCCCGGCAGCGCTCAGGCGTTCCTCCTGGCTCTATGCTCAGAAATTGCTCCTGGCAGACTCGGGGGACCATATGAGATGCCAGGATTTGAACCACCGACCTTCTGCACGCAAGGCAAACACCTTACCTCCATGCTATCTCTCCAGCCCCTCACAATGACTCTTGATAAGAAAACCAATGTTGAGGAAAAGCCCACACATGCCTTGATTGGGACCTTTGTAAAACTATGGTCTCATTCAAATAACAGACAACAAGATACTCATAAAAGGTGAAATCATTTCCTATGTGATGACCTGAAAAACTCTGAAGGAGTCAGTGCTAAAAAAATAGAAAGCAAAGTATTTTAGACTGTTCCTAACCATATCTGGGGGTATAGGAGGCAGGTGGAGGGAGTAGAACAGGACCTCAGTGGACAAACAGTGGACCGTCTATCCTACAGGTGTTTTTCAGATGATAAAAAGGATAGATTAGAGACTTTGACTTTGATACCTTCGTGGGCCTTTAGCATTTTTAGCTGTCTTTGTAATTAATCTAGTTTGAAAAGTAGGGGCCAGAGTGATAGTCTAGTGGGTAGGGCTCTTTCCTTGCACGTCATGTGCTCCATCTTCAGCATCACATATGGTCTCTAGAGCCTGCAAGGAGTGATCCCTGAGTGCAGAGCCTGGACACTGACAGGTACACCCCTAAAACAAAGCCAAAACATCAAATAAAATAAAATCAATGCAACAAAATTAAATGAGCTCTTCCTGGCTTATTGCATAAGGAATGTCAGCAAAGCATCTTAACTGGAAGGAAGAACAGGAATCTGACCCCGCTAGCAATTCTCTCTATTAAGGCCATTGTGTCACTTATTAATGTATAATTCAATGCTCAAAAAGCACTAATTAATACCTAGGCCCACAAAAGTACGGCCCTTGTCCCTGAAGCACAGCTTTCTATATAGAAGCCATTGTTAGACCCGAAACCATATCTAGCCAACTCAGCCAACGCTTTCGGAAGGCCTCTCATCAAACGGGTCTTTTGTCAGGAGCTGAAAACAAAACTACTCAGAAGACTCTCTTTGTTCTTGGAAGAGTCATAGGCAACTAGTACTGTGATGGATGGTGGGAGCCAGGAGCTTTTGGAGTTATCATGATGTATCTAGTATTGAGTGGATAATAGACAGAATTTTGTTGAATTTTGTGTTTTGAATGAATGAATAGGTTCATGAGTGAGTTTGACATTGGGCAGAGACAACTTGTGAGAGCAAGCAACAGAAAAGTGAATGAGTAAGTTATAAAGAAACATCTGAACCTACAGCCTGGCTCCCAGACCATTCCAAAAGGTGTCTAGGCCAAAGGTTACTTTCGATAGGCATGAACTCTATTTAGTGGCCAATAAGGTAGATGACTTCATGGTTTTCTGGGCATGAACAGGAATCAGGAGACCACAAGGCCGGAATCTAAAGCCAAACCAACCATTTATTATCTAAACAAAGAGGAGTGAGCTAATCTTCCTGAACCTGGACCTTTCATCTTTAAATTGGAAACCAGACCTTACCTGCTAGCTAATTGTGAGTGCTGGAGAATGAAAACACTGGGAGCAATTAGTGGGGACCTGGCACGTGCACAGCTGGACTCAGTGGACAAACCAGGAGGTATTAATGCACAAACCTCTCAGGGTTAGTAATTCCCTTTGGTAGCCTGGCACTAATCCCCTGCAATCAGGAGGAATTAGGAAAGAGTAATTGGACGCTTCAGTTCCTGTGGAGTGAGGGAATGGGCATAGTAAAGACAATGAAGGGGCCAGAAGGAGAACCCTGTTTCTGAACAGATAAACTCATTCAGAGAGGATTCTGACCCTGGGTGTTAAGGTCTGGCGACCTTTGGGTAGGACTCTGTGAGACCCTGCCCCTACCTGCCATACCTGCTTTGAGAGGTAAGCACCAACTTTGTCAAAGGCAGTGGATTCTCCCACGTTAAGAACAAGAGTAGAGGAAGCAGGATCTTGGCTACCACATCACCAGCCCCAGAAGCCAAGTCCCCATCTAGCTTCCAGACCCCTGTTCCTCAGGCTGATGGGGGGGGGGGTGGGGGAGGTTCCACTCTCCTCAGAGTCAAGAGACTATATGTGCAATATTACCTGTTGGCCCTTTGGGGTCAGGTACTGAAGAGCCAGAGTTGAGAGAGTTGGGGAATGGGCAGTGCTTATAGAAAAAAATGGGTTAAAAGGTCAGAAATTCTAGAAAGAAAGTGTGCAAAGGAACCCCCTACCGCCCTAGCAGGGGTCTCAAACTCAGGGTCAGTGGCCATTTCGGCCCTCCGTACAACATTTTGTGGCCCTGCCCTAGAGGAATCTTTTTTTTGTTTTGTTTTGTTTTGTTTTAGTTGTTTAAGTCACACCCCCAATGTTCAAGGCTTACTACTGACTTTGCACTCAAGGATCACCCCGACTTTGCCTCCTGCGGCCCCCAGGTAGATTGAGTTTGAGACCCATGCTCGGACAGGCAGCGAGAAATACTGCCAGAGCGCATGATCATCAGCATTGGGAAGGTCTTCCACGCTCTGCCAGTGGAAAGATGCAGGAATGGCCGCGTGCCTGTCTACAGCCTTAGCAGGGCCTTTTGGAGCTGAGACGCTGCCTTGGAAAGAGGTGGATTTAACAAAAAGGTGATGATAGCTGGATCCAGCATTGCGCTCTGGGTTGTGTTTGCCTAGGGCCTCACCTCCTCACCCTGCCCTCTGCATTCAGGTTGTAATTCCCTAACCCCACTCCACACACATGCACGGTGGGCATTTGGTCAACTCCTGCCCCTTCCTATAGGCTGCTCTTTCCCTGTAAACATGCTGCCAATTTGACTGCACTCTTCAAAGCACAGACTGGCCTCACTTCCTCCAGGAAGCCAGGGCTATCTTTTTCCTTTACATTCCTGGGCATGGAGCTTCAGACTGGGCCCTAGTCCCCTGAACATTAAAATGTTTGTTTTTCCTCTCTCTGACTCAGCACCCTAGGTTTGAACAGGGGCCCCATGTCTTGCTTTTTCAAACCTTGGGGATCTGTGCTTTTTTGATACATAGTAAGAACTCAGTAATTGTGTTCTTTGTGGAATGAATAAATTGGCACTGTATGAATCAAGAACCCTTAACAATTTGTCATTTTCAAGGAATTTTCAGCATCGTGTGGAAACAATAGGCCAGAGCTCTTGTCTCACCTCTTGCAGAGTATAAATGAGGGATCAAAGGAGCCCTTCCAGAATGCTGAGGACACCAGGGTGACAGAATGCACATGTTGATAAAGTTTGGATACAGAGACCAAAAGAGCCCACAAAGTAATCCTTGGCTTTTGTATTGAAAGATCTTCCCTGAAGGCAACATTTTTATGGCGAATATAAGTCCTAGGCTCCACTTCTTTGGAAAGGTTCTCAGAAAGCATTTGTTCAAGGACTGGGAGACTCTGTAGGCTCAGGACTTTCCAGACCCAGAGAGGAAATACAGAACTTTCCAGACTGGAAGTGGCTTCTTTTCCCTTTTATCCTCCATAGTTGAAGAATGGAAAAGCCTGACCCCTGTCCTCAGGAAGATTTACAGGCCTGTGTGACTCTCCCAGCACAGTCAGGGCAACTGACCCTCTGTTTGACCTTCTTAGAAACAGCTTGTCCAAAGGTGAGCCCACCACGGCTTCTCCGAGGGCAGAAATCCAATCCTTTTACTGCATAAGGTCATTGTTTTAAGTTATTTGTGTTTTTAAACAGCTGGTTCCAGCATGCATCAAAATGTAAAATACAAAGCAGTTGTGAACATTTTATGCAAACAATGTGTTCAGGTCATAGGCCAGTCTTGTTCCCCTCCAATCACTGCTGAGCAGGGAAGAAGGCCACCCAAAGGCAGGGCAGAGGTGGTTTAATGGAGGGAAGGAGATAAGTTGTCCTTTGGTGACTTTGCCAAGACAAGTTTTCAGAGTGAGAACTTGTATGAAGAGTTTTGTGAGAATGGTATGAAATACTGTACATTGAGAGGCTGGCTGGATTCCCTCAACCAGTATTCCTCACGGATTCTGCTGGGAGTAACTCTAAGGTTGCTTAATTTAGAAAACAGGTAAAAATGGAAGTAGGCTAACTCAGCCAAGATCAATTGGAAAGAAATGCATTACTTGGTGAAATACTATAGATAATTTAGTATCAATTATTTTCAGAGTAGTTAGCATTGGCAGGTTTCATTTCAAAATTTCAGGTTCAAAAAAAATTTCATGTTCATTACTAGAGATGCGACTTTGGCATGGCAATTACTTAAAACCCCCAGAGCCTTCACATCTTCCTGCTTAAAATGGCACTGATATCATGTCTTGTGATCATCTCATCTCATCACACAAACACACACACACACACATTCATACACACACAGTGATGGGCACCACAAAGAAATGATATGTAAGGCTAGAAATAGTAGCACTATTACTACTTCAAGAAACCCTCATTTCCAGTAACTGGGTAATCGACTCAGATGTAAAGACAGGGGCAGAGGCCAGATAAAAATGACATGGCAAGGTAATGAAATCCTGTTTTATTAAGGAAATGACAAGGTGCATGGGCCTGGTCTAGTACCTTATTGGTGAACTTCTGCCAATAGCATATACTTTTTATTTTTGTGCAGTGACTACAATAAAACAAAAGGTCTGTCCATATTTAGAATCCAAGGAAACTGGTTCGTTTCACTGTCAGATGAAAGTGCAGCTCACTTGAGAGGGAGTTTTCTTAGATCCCGACTCCCTAAGGCCCCAGCTTCCTGGAAGAATTCCATTCTGGACCCTTTCTCCCAGAGCACTGAGCTGTGTCCACACACCTATCTTTTGGCAGCTGAGAAATGCCTGTGAAACAGGTGAATCTGCTTAGGACCCAACCTGATTTTATGGCAATGACACTAGGGCATTGGACCAGCCATGAGTTTGTCATTGTTCCAAGAGCAGTTTCATAATGACCATAAAACAAATGCTTTGTTTAGCTGGATGGAGGTGAGGAACTCCAGCTGTGAGCCTAAGAATGGTAAATGTCTAGGCAAGTTGGCAAACGTGTGCTTATATGGGTCCTTTGTCTTCTGGAGTGGTTGTAAACTATATCTAAAATGCCCAGGGCATTTTAGGGCTCTTCGCAGAGGAGATGTGGGTTGGGGCTAGGTTGGGGCCGGGTGGGACTAGGCCGCTCCAGGCTTCACTGCTCCTCTCCCTAGAAGAGGCCGAAGTCTGCCTCAGCAGAATTAACTGCAGCCATGGCTGGGATCTTGTGCTCAATACTGAAAAGGACCCCAGACCCACCACAGGGTAAAAGCAGAAGTGTGGAATCACTCATATGTTCTGGTTGGATTCGACACAAATTTACCAAGTCAAGAGTTCCTCATAAAGTGTTTCAGCATTCACCAGCAGATCATGAAAAATATGTGGGGGGACCCCAGCACCCTCATAAACTGCATATTGTCACCCTAATCAAAAGCACAATAAGATGGCCATACTGGGAAAAAAAGATAAATCAAGATGCTTGGATTAGAGAAAGTAGACAAGCAATTTAATAACCTGTAGGTGCTGCTTTAAAATAGGTCCTTTTTGAAACTATAAGGTCTGCTTTTATGATTTCATGTCTGTGATTTAATGTAGTCTAGGTGCAAGTTGGGTTTGGATGGGATGTGCTTTCACTAGGACGTTACTAAATCTTGTGTGGACCCTCCTTGACCTCACTGCCTTTGTTTTTAGGCACACACCCCTCAAGTTCACAAGAATATCCCCTCCGTGAATGCCAAACTGAAAATGGTCAGACATCTGATACGGTGGTTAGTTATCACTGTAGCTCTAGAAATGGCCACAGAAATAATGAAGCAGGAGGGCTCTTGCCTTATATGCGGTCAACCTGGGTTAGTTTCTGATGCCCCATATTGTCCCCTAAGTTGAATGTAGCGCCAAGAGAAACCCCTGACAGTTTCTGGGTGTGTCCCAGAAACAACAACCACCAAAAAATATTGTTCTGGGACTGAAGAAGTAGCACAGCAGGGAAGGCCTTGCATGTGCCTGACCTAGATTCTGTCCCTGGCATTCCCAGAGGGTCTCCCAAGTCCCCCTAAAACAATTTTCTTGTCTGTTTCTAAGAGAGTTTTTGGGGTCACAGGATCCAGTCCCTGAAGCTACCACAAGGGTTTCCGGCCAAGGAGGACATGACTAACACGTGCCTTAAGAGCACTGGGGAGCTGGTGCTGCACTTGCCCCCCAAACCATGATGAAAGATAAAAGTTGGGCATCGCTAATAAAAGTCATCTCAATTTCAAAAATAAAATAAAATAAAATGCCCAGCTTATAATGAAATGATGAGCACTCACCTCCAGGTAGCTGTTTCTCTCTACCTGCCAGAGATACACAGTGATTATGAACCTGGAAGAAAAGGACCCTAAATTTCAGAGATCCACAATCACAGAGACCCTTTTTCTGTGAAATGATGAAAACACAAAATAAAGGCTAGCCATATAAAACCTGTGGTCCAACATCCTGAGATCTGACCTTGTCTTGGTTCAGGTTCCTTAGGACAACCAAACTCCCAGAGGGTCAGGGATGTTACAGAGATGGAGCCAAAACAGCTATGGAGTTGTACTGCCACCTCCTTTCCAGAAATGAAAACATTTTTTTTATTATTTTTCAATAACTCCCATGAGTTGACCTTTTTCCAGTGGTCGGTTTATTTGGTTCTAAGGATTCAGGTTCTACCCCCTGATTTATAAGTTAAATGATGCAGGCTTAAGCCAATCAAACACATTGTATTTTGACACCCACAGAAACTCTGATTGGTTGAAAGAAACGCTATGACTCATGCAGAGCCAATGAGATGAGATTCCATCTTTGATGGGAATTCTGGGAAATTAATTATCTTGACTATAAGAAAAATGTGAGGACCCAAGAGAAGACTGGGGCTTCCCAAGGAAGAGTCAAGGAGAAAGCTGAGAGCAGAAATGGGGGTTGAGGTCATTGTCAATTGAGCCCTGCCTGAGTTAAGTCTCTTACAGACTTAGGTCCTATGAGGCAGCAACTAACTTCTAGCCACTTGGAAAGGAAGATTTTGCACCTTCATTGCTCCCATTGTCTACTCGTCTCTTCCATCTTGCTTCCTCTTTAAAATGTTTTTTCTTTCCCTCCTTTTAAAAACAACATATTTATTTTAGAAAATTTGATAAACACAATAAAAGGAAAACAAAGCAACTTTCCCAAGACCACATACAGCAGGCAGACAACTAAGCTTTGCACCTGAGCCAGGTTGGCTCATACCAGAGTCTACATTCTTAACCTGAAGTCTACTTGGATGCAAAACGTTCTCATTTTTGCAGACCTGCTCCAAGACCTCACTTCTTATGAACATGTACATTGAAAAGTAGAAATGCTATTACAAAATGCTTAGAAATAATATTCTACTTCTGAAAAATGGAGATAATAAAATATGCCTAACAAACCTTAAAGAAAAACAGCAATACGTCATAACATTAGCCCCAAGTCACAAAATGTTTGGCAGAAACATTACTTTAATGACTATATAACGTCTCATTAGAGTTGTTAGTATCATGATGCATTGAGGTACACACATTACTGGATTGGTAGGTGGCCTATATGCTTTTTATTGAAACTAAATAGGTATGGCCACAAATGTAGTTCAACAAGCTAAGCACATTGGCATGTAGAAGATCTGGGTTTGACATTGTTTAAGTAAAATAAAATAAGCAGGTAGGCCAAGGATGTTATTAGAACAGAGAAAACATTCTGTATTTTTCTATCATGTTTTGTACGGGTTGTTCATTTGTTAAAAAAAAGAAAAAGGATAAAATATTTTAAAGAGCAAGTTGTAAACTTCTGTGAGTAATGTTCTAAGGCTCTTAAGTATTTTAATAATAGACTCTCTCAAGTCTTCTGCTGGGACAGAAACACCGTTTCTTTTCTTTTTTTTTTTTTTTTTTTTTTTTTTTTTTTTTTTTTTTTTTTTTGGTTTTTGGTTTTTGGGTCATACCCTGCAATCCTCAGGGGTTATTCCTGCTCTATGCTCAGAAATCACCCCCAGCAGGCTCAGGGGACCATATGGGATGCCGGGATTCGAACCAGAGACCTTCTGCATGCAAAGAAAGCACCTTAACGCTGTGCTATCTCTCTGGTCCAGAAACACCGTTTCTATTCAAGTTGTTAATAAAACAACAATTCCAGGGGTACAAGAATATTTAGAACTTTCTTCTCACATCTTTTGTAAATCCAAAACCTTTTCCAATTATTTTGGTTATCAAAATAATTAAGTTGGGCTGAAAAGATAATAAACATTTTGATTATAAAAATAACTTGGGCTGAAAAGATAATACAGAGGTTAAGACATCGCCTTGTTTCTTGGATCTCACTGAACTCTGCTCTACATATACTCACCCAAACACCTCCAGCAATCATTTCTGAGCACAGAGCATTAGATCCTGGGCACTTCCATGTGTGGACCCCATACAACAAACCAAAGTTCATTAGTGAGCAGTGTATGCCATCAATAAAATAAATGTCAATATGCATAGAATCTCTGACCAGTTCTGATTATTTCCTTGGAATGAATTCCTAGGAGGATAAATTCCTGATACCAAGGTTTAGCTGTGTTAAATAAGTTTTTGAAGTTTGTTTTCAAGAAAAAATATTGTACCACTTGCCATGGTATCTATACATCAGAGTATTTTGCTCATTAGGTTCTGGAAATATTGACTCCTTCTGACTTTTTCCATCTTTGCAAAAGGAATAGCAGGCATGATGACCTAATTTTCATTGGCCGGGTTTTGTTTATTAACCATACGCATATGATCAAGGCTAATGGTTCAGAATAAATCTTTTAGAAACAGAATCAAATTACTGAACAAAGTAGCCTGGCAAACTGAGGGAAGAAAGAATAATTCCCTGGGACAAAGGGAGCTAAAATGAGATGTGAACATTGTGTTTCTGGAAGAAGGTACCGGGCATGGCTGTCTGCTTGCAGCTTCTGGGGGGTTTTGAAGATCCAGATGGATGGTATCAGCCTAGAATCTGACTAGAGCCAAGAGTGTATTCACACCAAAGTCTCCAGCAATGCCAAAGGTACTAGTCCAGAAACCTCATTTAGGAACTACTCGGTCATTTGTATGAAACTCCAGCTACATAGAAAGTGGGGAAAGGAAAAAAATCAAGTTCTGCATCTTTATCATAAATCACTAATAGAAAGTACAAATAATCTTTGAAAGTATCACTAATAAAATGTGCATAGAGGTATTTTCTATAGGATCCGTACACATCACATGTTGCATCATTATATTTATAATGCAAACATATTAATGAAATAATGACAAATATTAACTATGTATCAGACATAGAGTCCACAATAAGCCATAAAAGCTTCCTGAACACATGCTCAGAAGTAGGGAAAATGATCAATCACATTTCGAAAACGATGCAAGAAAGGGAGACATAAACAATAAAATATAAAAATCTGTGAATTCCCACCAGTTGGGAATTAAGACCCTCTTTCAATACCAATTTGGTGAGATAACAGTAATGAAATTCCAGCATGCCAAAATGATGTGCTGAAAATGAAATTATTCTTTTTGTTTTTGTTTTGGGGTCAAACCCAATAGAGCTCAGGGGTTACCCCCTGTAAATTAATCACAAAGTAAATTAATTACAAAGTCAAAACACTTAAGAAAAGAACATCAAATTGAAATCTACAGCAAAAGAAAACAGCATAAAGGTGAAATTGAACTAGAAAAGATCCACAAGGGGCCAGAGAGATAGCACAGAGGCGTTTGCCTTGCAAGCAGCCGATCCAGGACCTAAGGTGGTTGGTTTGAATCCCGGCGTCCCTTATGGTCCC
>PVKC010013787.1:0-17222 GCA_004027635.1 Crocidura indochinensis | reverse complement strand
AGCTCCTGTACATTTAATGCAACCCCAAAACCTCCCACCTACACCCCCCCAAAGGAATGAATGTCCAGGCACTTAGGACCTTACCAGTTTCATTCTGCAGTTCTCCTAGTGCCCTGCTCCAGGGTCCAAAGTAGCACAGGCCTGATGTTCTGCATGCGAAGCCAAGGCCACCAAGTTTGTACTCCCAGTGTACTGGAAATGGAAGAGGGGCATGCAATGCCAGAATGACCCAGGGCGATGTATGCTCAAGCTTATGCTCCCCTACTTGAGCTATCTTCCCCCTTGCCATGACTTTTCTTGGACAGCACAAGCCCTAGAAGGGCAGGCGGGCAGGCGGGTGACTCATAGCTCCCATAGGGCACGTCGGGGGCTGCTTATCAGGCTGGTAAACTTGACCCACAACGGGCCAGGCTGGGCGCCACATCGGGCAGGGAATGTAGAAGATATTTTTATAAGCTGTGCAGAGATATCAACAAGGCAGGCAGCGGGAGCCATGCCCATATTTGCAGATGCGGCTTCACCACTCTGGGTGCTCAGGAAGGAAAGTGAAAGGCAACAGGCCCGAGAAAGATGCAGAAAGCAAGAACGGGTGGTTGGGAATTTAGATTCCAACATGGCTGCGCCCATGTCAGTAGATTCAGAGACATGTCTAGGAGGTGGCATGCTGGATCAATGTAAAGGGGTGTCAGTGCAAAGGGCACCCAGGGTCAAATGGGAACATCAATGGATTCCCATTCCATTGACCCCACCCCCTAAGATGAAGATGAAGAGTAAAAGACTCTCTTTTTTGTTTTGGTTTTTGGGCCACACCCATTGACTCTCAGGGGTTACTCCTGGCTGTGAGCTCAGAAATTGCTCCTGGCTTGGGGGACCATATGGGATGCTGGGGATCAAACCCAGGTCTGCCTTGGGTCAGTCACATGCAAGGCAAAAGCCTACCACTGTGCTAAAACTCTGTCCCCCCCCTTTTTTTTTGGTTTTTGGTTTTTGGGTCATACCCAGTGATGCTCAGGGGTTACTCCCGGTAGGCTCTGGGGACCATATGAGATGCCAGAAATCTAACCACTGTTGGTTCTGAGTTGGCCAAGTGCAAGACAAACACCCCACTGCTATGCTATCTCTCCAGCCCACAAAAGACTGTCTTAATGAGATCAATAACTCATTTCTAAACTAGGGTTCTGGGTACATGGAAAGGAGCCTGGCTTGAAGTGAGAGGTGTGCAACTCCACACATCTTAGTCCATTGACCTCATAGCTGTGTGGCATAGGCAGGTCAGTCAGTCTCTCTGAGCCTCCTCAGTTTCTTTGTCTTTCTTATTTGGAGGTTAGTGGAGATTTAAGACATTGTGCCAAAAGGCCTCTCACCTGCTGCCTAGAACAAATTGGGAACATAAAATATACCCTTCCTTTACCCCAAGTCTTCCTTGAGACTCTCCAGGACTCAGGAACCCTTCCTACATTCCCACAGAACCAGGGCCAGTCCAAAGCATTAATATACCCACCCCACCCATCTCTGGCAGGCCTGGCATGGCTTTCAGAGGCGGGTGGTTCACTCTAGCTGCCAGAGGGAGAGAGAGGGTCCAGCTTCCCAAGACTGAACTCACCATTTCGAGTTTTTGAGTTTTGAAAAAGAGGCAAGATCCTGGCAGGCAAGGGTCAAGGTCGCCACCTCCAGCAGACTTCACTCCTAACTAAGGAGCTGGCCAATAGGAGCTAGGCATCCCGGTGCCAAATCTCTACCAATCAATGCCACTAGTAAGGTTAAATTCTATAAAAATGTGGGTCCAGGACTCAAAGAACTATATGCCCCCACCCCAAAAATGTTGAAATAAAGACATATGCATACAGTGTGGCTAGACATATAGGAGGGCAAAAGCAAGGCCTGTTCCTCCCAGGTGATCTGCAGGGCAGAGATGCTGTGAGCAGGACATGCTCAGGAGAGCCAGTAAGCTTTCCAGGGGAACATGGTGGTGGCAGTCTAGGGAACCTTTGATCATGCAAGACTGGAGGCTGCATTTTCTTGTCAAGAGGGCACTCAGGCCTCTGTGCTGGGGCTTCAGGAATGATCTGCACACTTTAAAAAGTGGGAGCCTGGGGCCCGGGAGATAGCATGGAGGTAAGGCGTTTGCCTTTCATGCAAAAGGTCATCAGTTCGAATCCCGGTGCCCCATATGGTCCCCTGTGCCTGCCAGGAGCAATTTCTGAGCATGGAGCCAGGAGTAATCCCTGAGCACTGCCGGGTGTGACCCAAAAAACAAAAAAAAAAGAAAAATAAGTGGGAACCTCAAAGAAACTGCAAAGGCCCAAGGTTGCCAGGGCCCAGTGCTGTAAGGTTCATTGGGGCTCAGGGGGTCCAGGTGCCAGGTGGTGCCAAGAGCCAGCCCAGGGATGCCAACATGTAGCAACCATCTGTACCAATGATAGAGAGAGAGAAAGAGAAAGAGAGAGAGAGAACAAGAACAACTGTCTTTTTTATTCCATCTGGAGTCTGAGGTCTGCTATTGCCACCCAAGGGTTTCAGAGAGAGGGAGAGAAGGTGGGAGAAATTCACCAGTCAGAAGTGACAGGTAAGGGTCTAAGTTCAAAGAAGAAAGAGAGAAAGAAAGAGAAAGGAATAGATACAAAGCAGGCAGCATCTCTCCCATGCTTTATCTCTGGGCCCCCTGGACCAACAGGTACTGCTCTGGTCACTATCCTAGGCCCCTTGCAATAGTCGAAGTTTTTTCTTTTCTACCTGCCATGACAGGGGGCATGTCTAAAGGGGTACGTCCAGGGTCCAGATTCAGGTTCAACTGTCATTCAGTAGGTGTCATTCACCATTTATCCAAATGGTGTGTCCAAGTCCTGCTTTATACATCAACAGGGAACAGAGACATGGGCCCAGCTAATAGGCACAAAAGTAAACCCTTAGATTCTGTCAACAAGACAAGGTTTTGTCAGAGGGAAGAGTGAAAGGCAGGTCCCTGGGGGTACAGAGTGAAGAACAATAAATGATGAATGCAAAGGGGGTACTGGTGCTTTGATGTGAACATGGCATGCTAACTGGGTCCAACCTTAAAGGTATTGTGTGTAGGTGAGGTGTGCACTCATCACTAAGTCACCTTTTTAGCTCTGCTCAAGGGTTATTCCTGGTGCTGATCCTTGAGCACCGAGCCACGAGTGACCCCTGATTATACTTGGAGTGCTGAGAATATGTGGCATATATATATATATATATATATATGGTATTGGGGACCCAAATGGGGTCAGTAGGATGCAAGGCACATACCTTAAACCAGTGCTTCTCATACCCCCCTAGGAAGAAGAAAATATTTTTCGCGTCCATACGCAACTGTAAATAGTATCTTTATTAAAATAACTTTAGCCTGCAAATCAAAAATATATAAAATAATTTAAAAATAAATTAATTTTTTAATCAGAGATGATGTCGGATGAATGGCTACAATGAGCACGTTTTGCAATGCATAGCTTTTCGAAGCGGGATTTGAAACAGGACACAGCAACTCTCAGCTCCAGAGACATACAGAGACATAAACACGGGGCTTAGCTTGTTATGGCAGTGTTTACCGAGGTCAAACGTGCCCCCCTTTACGGAGCACACCTTAAACCCTATGCTGTCTCTCCAGCCCTGACCATAGCTTGTTTTGGGAGCCACGTCTAATGGTGTTCGAGAGTTACTCCTGGCTCTGTACTCAAGGATTGATCCTGGCAAGACTTGGGGGGACCATTGGTGCCAAAACACAAACCAGTGCTGGCTTATTCATTTTACTGCCTCTAATATCTCTCTGGCCTAATAAAGAGATTTTTAAAGATATAAATCTGTAAGGAACCAGAGCAGGAAATGAGAGCACAGAAAAAATTTCAATAAAATTGGGACCTCATGTTCCCTCTTGGGACTGCCCTCCGCCCGCTCTCTCTGGCCTTCCTAGTTGGACCCTCTAAGCCTCATGCCGCTCTTTCCCCAGCCCATCCCTAAAGACTCCTCTTATCAGGGACTCTGTCATCCACCACCCTCTGTAAACTGGCAGCCTGCTCTCTCTTCTTGATGACTCTCCTGGGAACTGAGCTTCGGGCCTAATGCTTGTTTATTATTTTCTATCTGTCTGCCTCTCACTGAAATGTCAGCTCCCCAAACATCAGATTACCCTTGCCCCCCCAAATACCACAAACACCAGTCTCTCCTAAGTCTCCAATAAATTTGTGCTGGAGAGAAACTAGTCTTGGTCTGTTGTTCAGAAAATGAATAAAGTGGATGGATTGACTTAAATTGAATTGGGGGATGGTATGTTTGCCTGGCCTGGGTTTGATCCTCATCACATGGCCTCCAGAACACTATCAGGTAGATCATTTTCAACTGTACCCAGCAATCCTGACACCCTGGGTCCTGAGCCACCTCCTCGCATCCTCAGTCTTGTACTTAGAATCCCCAATCAAGTTGCTCAGTTTCGAAGAGAGGCCCCATCCCCAAACTGATGTAGGTGAAGTAAGTTGTTGAGAGATGGAGTGAAAGCCAAGCCAGCACCCCTAGATCCTGAGTTTTCCCTGATTAGTTCCTGTTGAATTTTTGTTTGGCTGTTTTGTTTTTGGGTCACACCCAGTGATAGATACTCAGAGGTTACCCTGGCTCTTCCCTCAGGAATTAAAATTAATCACCTTAAGCATACAAGCCTGTTTTAACACCCAAAGCACATACCCTGCTTTTCCTAACCTTCTCCTTATTCTGTCTTCCCTACACACAGAAGCACACACCCTGGTTTAATCCCCTCTCACACCCTACCTGATTGACTAACACAGAGTTCACACCCTACTCTCCATTAATATAAATATCCATTTACAATAACATAAAATAAATAATAAAATTTACTACAATAAAATTTACTCTTCCAAAGTGGCTGGTGGATGCTTCTTTGTGAGTACTCTACTTGACTGGGATCCAATCTCACCTTCTGACCTCCCTCACCAAAGACTTCTACATCTTGGAATCTGATTTTACCAGTGTCATGTACAAGGAATCACTCCTGGCAGGCTCAAGGGACCATATGGGATGCCGAGGAACAAACCTGGTCAGCTACATACAAGACAAAAGCCCTCCCCATTGTGATATGCTTTGTCCCCTGTGCTCTTGTTTTAACTCTTTCTTCTTCAGCCTATTAGCCTGTCCTGTCTAGCAACTCTTCTAACTCTCAAAACCAGAACGAATTTGTTCATGGTCTGATCAGAATCTGGACCATGAAGGTGATCTGCAGGCAACGGGAGATGTTAGTTTAAAAATGCTGCAGTTCTCCCAGCCTCTCCTCTGAACTCTGTTTATTCCAGGCCTAATGCAGAAAATAAACACACTCAAAAACAAATTAAAAATAAACGATAAGTGAGTTAGAAACTGCCCTGGGCTGTCAGGAATTTATGCACCATGCTATGTGGGTTCCGAGTAAATATTTGTTTTGCAAGCCAAGAAGCCTTATGGACCTACCCTGGCCGTCTGTGGCTGAGCGGTCTGAAAGCCATAGCTGGGACTTGGCTCCATTTTGCCAGCAAAATGCATTCATAAGCCTATATATGCCCCGTGGTGTTCTGGGAAGAGAAATAACTTGACAGAGGTCAAGGGTCAGGGAGTTGGGTTGTCACGTGAGTTCTGCCTGTCTCGGTGGGGAATTGCAGCCAACTCATGCCTCTCTTTGGACCCCTTGGCTCTTAGCTGCATGCTATGGCTTCAAGAGGAAGCATCAGTCCTTTCCTGATCAGCAAATGATTCTGATGAGAGTAGTGTGCAGAAGGAGTTTATGAGAAAGAAAGGGATTGGGGATAGTTCAGTGGTTAGAGTATATATCCAGCATGCACCAGACCTAGGTTCGCTTCCAGAACCACATGGTCTCATAGGCCCCTAGTATGATCCAGGCAAACCACATCATCAGGCCCTTGTGCTAATCTAGTGGCCCAGTTGGAAAAGAACCTCTGTTGAGTGTCCCGGGACCTCCTGAACATGGCTTTGGAGCCCTCCCTCCACTGGAAAAAAAAAAAACAGAAAAAGAGAGACTTCCCTGGAGTCTATCAGTCCCAGGAAAGAGTTAAGGTTCTGTATCAGAAGAGTAGGATTGTCATCCAGGTTCAGATCTGCATCATGGACCCCTGTCCCCAAACCACCCCTCGCCCTCCACAGGGGGGGGTCCCTCAGGAGGGAGCCCCTATGGGAGAAACTAAGAGACCTTACTATCAGGACACCTTGAGAGGGAAGGGTTGGGTCTTTTTTTTTTTTTTTTTGGTTTTGTTTT
Source organism: Crocidura indochinensis (assembly GCA_004027635.1). Classification (NCBI taxonomy): domain Eukaryota; kingdom Metazoa; phylum Chordata; class Mammalia; order Eulipotyphla; family Soricidae; genus Crocidura; species Crocidura indochinensis. Next base: position 10,954 of record PVKC010013787.1, on the reverse strand, counting down.
GTTTTGTTTTTCGTTTTTGGGCCACACCAGGCAGTGCTCGGGTTACTACTGGCTGTCTGTTCAGAAATAGCTCCTGGCAGCCACGGGGGACCATATGGGACACCGGGATTGCTGCTTGCAAGGCTAATGCCACTGTGCTATCTCTCCGGGTGGGTTGGGTCTTTTGACAGCAAAGAACAGGTCCAGGTTTTGAAACTCAGATCTCACACTTTGGATGCTGTCTTTTCTCACACACCCACTTTCATCCCATCAGATATCACTGCACCCTCAAATTGACTTTCAATCAGACCCTGGCTTTTTGCCCCATGAGAACCATAGGGGACCCTCTGGAGTAGGCAGAATCACCCACCCGCACACACATACGTGCACACACATTGCTGGTTGTACTTTTCCTTTCTTCCTCTGTTGTTTGAGAAATGATCTAACGGTGAAACTTGCAGTAGACACTCATCAGCCCATGCCAATGAGGGGCCAAGGATGCAACCTGCCTGGGAACATGGATGTTGTCACACACACGGATGCCCAGAGCCATCTGAAAGAGGTCTGTGTCCCTACTCCTTGGGGTTTTCTGGAACATCTTGGTTTTTTTTTTTTGTTTGTTTCTTTGTTTTTGTTTTGGGGCCACACCCAGTGACTTTCAGGGATTACTCCTAGCTCTGAGCTCAGAAATTGCTCCTGGTTTGGGGGACCATATGGGATGCCTGGGGATTGAACTGCGATCCATCCTAGGTCAGTCGCATGCACAGCAAACACCCTACTGCCTGTGCCACCACTCCAAACCCTGAAACATCTGTTTTAGACATGTGTCCCAAAGTGTCCTGCATGGCTACCTTCTCCACAAACCATGGGGGACCATAAATGTAGCTGGTTCGCATCATGCAGGACACATCATATTGCCACCCGATGAAACATCAATGGTTATTTATTTGTGTTTGTGACAAGCAGGGCTGATTAGACCATTTAAAACTACACAGGCTGCTTCAAGCCAGGCAGGCGTTAGTGATTTCAGCTGTGCTCCCCAAAGTCTTCATCACCCCCAGCCCTCGGCCTCCCTCTGAGAATGTAAACTTGAGGCCGGGCACTATCATGATTTCTGGTTCATCTGGACTCTCCTAAGCTACTACCATCGAAAGAGCAGCCGCGGAAAAGGTTGTGCTTTCTTTTTTATTTTTTTTCTTACTCAATTTCATTCTGAGGCTTGGAAAAAATCACAAAATAAAAATAGCCCTGAGAGTGGAAAGTTTAGGGGAGTTTGTTTAGTTTTCTTTGAAATGCGCTTGGTACAGGGCAAAGTTTGGCACAAACGCCCTGGTGGAGTGTTTCACTGTTGACGTCAATTCTTCACGTCCTTCTTTTCCCTTTGGGTCCTCATGAGGTGCTGTGGGTACTTATTCTCCTTGGGTGAAGGAGCCAGAAACTCTGAAGAGATGCAGAGACAAGACCTGGCGCAGCTCAAGGACCAGGTGATGCTATCACTCCAGTTCCACCTTCATCCCCAATTCTGGCCTCCCCTGCATGCCTGCCGCTGCCAATTTCTGGGAAGTAGGACCTGGCCTGGTCTGTCTCTCTGGTCTGCAGAACACATGCTCAGCTGATGCTCCCAGATTAAGACATCAGCGAATAGGAAAGTGGTTTCTTCTCCCCATCCTTATGTCTTATTTCATTTCAGTCCTGGATAGGAATTGGCCTTTGAGAGACCACTTCGTGTCTGGAGATGTAAACAGGGGCCAGAGGAAGGTGGTGGAAGAATTTCAAAACACTCTTGAAGGGAAAGGTGGGGAAGAAGAAAGTGTTCAATACTTAGGTGCCAAGCATAAAGGTTGAGAAGTGTGTTCAGCAGAATATTCTGTGATTATAAAATAACTTCATTTCTACTGTACAACATATCTCAATTGAAACCAATTTGAATAGGGCCCGAGAACTAGTACAGCATTTGACTTGCTTTTGCATACAACTGACCTATGTTTGAACCTTGGCACCCCGTATGGTCCCTTGAGCTTGCTAGGAGTGATCCCTGTGCATAGAGCACAGGTGGACATAAGAATCACCAGATGTGCCCCTAAAAGCTTTGGAGGTGATTTTCTGGCTTATTTTGTCCCAAGCTATGTTTTGAGGAGTACTCTGAGACATGGAAATATATTCCAAAAAAATAAAAAGTTTCACAGCCACTTATAATAGTTAAAGACATAGAAACATGGGGCCAGAGAGGTGGCGCTAGTGGTAAGGTGTCTGCCTTGCAAGCACTAGCCTAGGACTGATTGTGGTTTGATCCCCCGATATCCCATATGGTGTCCCCAAGCCAGTGGTGATTTCTGAGCACATAGCCAGGAGTAATCCCTGAGCGTCAAACGCGTGTGGCCCAAACAAACAAAAACAAACCAAAAAAAAAAAAAGACATGTAAACAACTGATGGATGATTGCGTAAAGAAGTTATGGTATGCCGACCTGTCTATCTGTTACCTATCTTGCACCTTATTTCCAACCCCTGGTGAAGGAGTCTAAATAGAGTCACTGCACGAAATCATCCAGACCAGATTTAGGATGAAACATATAGAGCAACCTTCTACCTCATATGGGAGTTGCCTGCCAGAACTGTCATTTTTACTGAGTATATAGACCATCCCCAGGTGGGGGAGTAAGGACAGAGTAAGAGCCAATAGCTCAGGAGCCTGTCCTGCCCAGGTTTACACATAAGACAATCTTTGTTTTGAGTGAAACTAAGTTGTAAACAAACAGATACAAAGAAACCAGAGATGATCTTTGTTTGGAATAAATCAAGGCATCATCTAACATGTACAGTGGAGTATTTCTCAGTCAAACAAACAAAAGTAAAAACCCAAAACCAAGGAAATCCTACTATTTGCAGAAGCTGTCATAGTGAAATAAGTGAAATAATTGCCTAGGTGAAATAAGTCAAATACTGCTTGATCTTGTTTATATATTGAAACTAAAAAATAGACATAGTAACAAGTAATTCAGAGAAAAAGAAATCAGATCTGTAGTTACTAGAGATGGGGTGGGGAGAGAATCTGGAGGTGGTCCAGTTTTATGGTAAAAAGTGTTAGGTTGGGGCCAGAGTGATAACACAGTGGGTAGAGTAGAGCATTTGCCTTGCACATGGATAACCCAGATTGGATCTTCAGCATCCCATATGATCCCCAAATCAGCCAGGAGTAATTTCTGAGTTTAGAACCAGGAGTAACCCCAGATTACAGGAGTAAGGCCCGGTATGGCCTAAAAAATAAGTGTTAGGTCTTTACTGTCCAACTTGGTGACTGCAGCTAACACTGGTGGGTCATATAGGGAAGCTGAGGGGACAGTAAGTCCCAAGAGTCCTCACCAAAAGGAGGAAAGTGTCTTCCTTTTTTTCTGAAGGATTTTCACAGGGAGACTTGCAGGTCTGCTGTGCTAACCATGCCATAACGTAGGAAGGCATCCCACTGCCAGCCTTGGGGACACTGGTGTTTACCAATGACTTTTCAATGAAGCTGGATTACATGGCCACAGATGTTTAAGAAATGTAGGTTTGATAAGTGTGGTTCATTTTTTCCATTCCCTGTTTACTCAGAGCTAAAGTTCTCCTCCAGATCTGCATCTTATTGCATGGTCATCCAGAGTGCCTCTCTCTCCATTCTCTCGCTGGTTGGCCCCATACATAGCAAACATCCTTTCTCCTTTGCTATCACTCCGGTCCTTCCCTGTTTTCATTTTTACTGGTTTCTAAACCCTTATGTCAAGGATGAACTTTTGATCCATTACAATGAGGAAGCTGCTTTGCTACATAAGTAATGGTGACCGGAAGAAGGTCAGGTTGTCTGTGAATGGTTCAGTATCGAGGCCCTCATGAATGTGAGGTGATTGGTGAGGGATGGCACCATCCACCCTAGAGAATATGCCTTGTATGCTCAAGGCACCAAGTTCAATCCTAGGCAGCATATGTCCCCTATGTACCACCTGGTATATCCTTGGTGATTTCCAGCTGGAAGAAGAGATTGAAGTGTTCAGAAAAACCACTCAAACTTGAATGAGCATATGATGTAAGGCTGAGATCCAGAAAAATCTCCCAATTCTGAGAAAAGAAGGAATACGTTGTGAGAAAGAATATCTTGGCTTTGAAGCTCTGACTGTTCTTTCAAGACTAGGGGCCTGTGAGGCAGGGCTGGGTTTCTTTTTTTCTTTTTTTTTTTGGGGGGTCACACCCGGCAGTGCTCAGGGGTTACTCCTGGCTCCATGCTCAGAAATTGCTCCTGGCAGACACGGGGGACCATATGGGGCACCGGGATTCGAACCGATGACCTTTTGCATGAAAGGCAAACGTCTTACCTCCATGCTATCTCCCGGGCCCCAGGGCTGGGTTTCTAACAAGAGGAGAAAGTGCTCCTCACAATAGATGTCAGAGTTCAACCCGTTGTGGTCAGAACCAAGACAGTTGTAAGATCCCTGGAGTGGATTGGTGGAATATGTATGTGAGTTTGAAGGTCAAGGGTTATGGATCAGAGTAGTCCCTGAACATGGCCCCCATTTCCAGTTGGTGGGATTTGTGCTTCATTCACATTTACAAAAAGGAAAATTGCTTCTGCCAGGCTCAGGGAAAGAATTTGGTTCTAGTTTCAGCCACATCTCATTCTCTGGTCTTTGCAGGCCTCTGGCAGGAGTAATCGATGCTCATCACCAGGAATAAAGGGAACTAATATTACCCAAGTGGGCTGGAAACAATGTGGTTGGCACCTGGGCCATTCCATTGACTGTGTCTCCTCGATACTTCTATACCCAAACGTGTAGGTAGATAGACGTGCGCAGAAGTCACTTGGAGAGTGAGGATTGAGTTGGAGCACAGAAGACCCTAACATGCAAAGCTGAGGCCTTCTCTAGGTCAGCCACCAAAACCTCTGGAGGGACATTGATGGCGGGAAAGGAGAGGGGACTCTGTATCCACTGAAATGAGGTGTGGTTGTTTATACCTCTCGACTCTCTCAGAAAAGAGAGACTCACTAATCTTGAAGGCTCATTTCTAGGACAGATACCTATGACCAGACAAGCAGAGAAGCAAAGGGGCCTCTTAGACTTGTGTGGCATGTCAGCCCCATTATGTTCCCATTTACCTCAGGACCAAAGCATGTGGAAATTAAGAGTGTCAAAAGTGATGGGTCATGAAGGACAGAAGTTGCCTTCGCTAACATTTTTTTAATTACTACAATGAGAAAGCTTTATATTTTTATTATGTTGCTTTGTTTCAAACACTTCTTATTCATTTTTTATTTTGTGATTACTTTACTTATGCACCGTGGTTACAAAATTGTTCACGGTTGAGTCCCAGTCACAGAAAGTATACCACGCTTCACCAGGGCACTTTTCTTGCCTCCACTGTCCTTAGTTTCCCTCCCACTCAACCTCTCCTGCCTTCCTCTGAGGCAGGCATTTTACCCCCCTCTTTTCTTTTCTGACACTGTGTTTCGCTATTGTTAATGAGGGGGTACCATGCAGATCACTTTATCCCCTTTGAACACCCACATGCCTTAGCTAACTTTGCCTCAGCCCTTCACATCTTTCCTGAGGACAGCCCACATCCTGATGAGTCCCTGTTGTGAGGGGCTAAACACACAGCTCTGTCCTCTTCATTTGGAGCAATGTTTCAGAACCATCTGAGCATCAGGCCCCTAGAGGATGGACAGTTTTTTTTTGTTGTTGTTGTTGTCATTGGTTTTGGGGGGTGACCCTTAATTATTCTCAGAGCCTTTATGTGGTAAGGGGTATTTGAACTGGAGTTTTTTTTTACATGCAAGAACTTTGTCTTCTCTACTCTGCAGCCCAGAGCCATTTTCATGAGGCAGTGAGGCAGTAAATATTGAGTCTGCTTCCTGGGGCTATGCACCCCATCTCATGGAATCCTGTGCAGGGAAGAAGTCAGATCTTCCATCTTTCTGTATCCCAAGAGAAATTTCCAGGGCTGGAGTGATAGATAGTGCAGCAGGTAAGTTGTCTTGCACAATGCTGACCCAGGTCCAACCCCCGACACCCCATAAAGTCTGCCAGGATTAAATCCTGAGCACAGACAGATGTGACTCCCTACCCCCACTTCAAATAGACTTTGAGAAAAAAAACTTTAGAAAAGATAAAGAGGATCTTTGGGTCATGGGAAGAGGTTCAGTTTATCAGTAATTCATTTTAATAATTGAAAGCTGTGTTTGCTATGAGCATAGCTTCAAAATTACAGACTAGTATGTATATGAAGCAACGTGGACAAATTATTCATGCTTTATACAGCTTTCTTGGTGAATAGAGCAAACAAAACTTGTATTGGCAAGGGTATTGGAGTTTTGAGCAGCATAGTTTGAAAGCCTTTAGGAATTGGCTTCTCTGCACATCTGTCCACATTACTCTTGTACTGGTCTGGCTTTTGTGTTTTGGAAGCTCGTGACTTACCGGTTATATTCTGTGCCTCAGTTGAATCTTGGTCTCTCATTGGAAGCTCTCCTGGCAGTTTTCATTTTGCTTTCCCAATTTATTTTTTAAATTACTTGAAATATTTTTAATTTAAAGCATTGTGATTTACAGAGTTACTCACAGTTGAGTTTTAGACAAGGTTTAAGCACTAATTTCACCAGCAGTGTCAACCGTTCTCCACCAGTGTTCCCTGAGTCCTTTGTGCCCCATCTCATTTCCCCACTCCCCAGCCTGCCATTATAAACTAAAATTTTAAATTTGGCTGTTAGGGACCAAAGTGATAGCACAGCAGTAAGGCATTTGCCTTGCATGTGGCTGACCCAGGATGGAGCTGGTTCTATCCTGGGCATACCATATGGTCCCCTGATCCATGTGCCATTTCTGAGTGCATAGGAGTAACCCCTAAGCATCACCGGGTGTCGCCCAGAAACCAATAAATAAATAAATAAATAAATAAATAAAATAAATAAAATTTGGCCATTAAAGTTTGGGTCTCATGACTTAAGTGCCATCTTCTTCATCAAGACCTCTCTCTTCCACTATCTTGAGTCCAAGAGAAGACTCTCATCCCAGCACCTTTCATTCCCTTTTCCTTCCCTCCTTTTAGTCCTTATTTTTTAATATAATCTTTATTTTGATCATAGTGGCTTACATATTGTTGACAATAATATCTTAGTTACTTATTATCTACCCATAGTGACAGGCACAGGACTAGAAGTGGAAAATGTTCTTTGATGAAGGGTTGTAAGAGAACAAGCAACACCAGACAAAAATCGCCCAGAATCTCTCCCCACCATACAGGACTCATTCAGCTGACAGTTTCCTAGAACATGAGAACTCTTCTGGCAATACATACCAAAGGCTCCAGGGCTGAGCCTACTCTGCAGTCCAGTAATTCTACTCCTGAGAATTTCCTCTCAGGACATAGTTGATGGGGTGGGGAAGTCATCTGTCGAAAGATAATCAGAGCTATCCAACTCTTAGGAAAGATAAACAGACAACAATCCAAATTCCCACACCTGGGGAAAAGACAGAGAAAAGTCTGACAGAATCCCAGTGAAATACTCTAGGTGGTGTCACAAAAGACAAGCACAGGGCACAGTGCTTGGAAATGGACCTGGGCATTCATAGTGAGAAGGACAGCTGATTCTGCAAATACTTGTCTCTGCCAATTGCTTGGAAATCTTTGCAGATCCAGGAAGGTGGCAGGACCACCTGGCTCTAAAGAAGAAAAGACTGAGGCTTCATGGGTTCAAAGGTTCGGCCTTGGGAAGAACTTGAATTCCCTTGAGTCTCAGATTCTGAAGTCCCGGAACCTTCTTGACCAGGCAGCTCCAGCTGTGTTTAATTTTCCAGCACAGATACAAGGGAAGCCAAGTGAGCCAGGGAGATCAGAGTTTATTTCTAATTGTTTTAATAAATAAAAATGGTTTCAATCGAAGACAGAGGAGAAAAAAAAACCCAACTAGGAATAAAATGTGATTGTCCCACAAAGCACTGGCCAGACCCTATAGCAGGAACAGCTTCCCCACTAAGATCCATTTTGGAAGAGACCCACACAATGGTCACCCCAGGAGTAGAACCGAATCATGTGTCATGTGTGTAAGTGTCTCCTCTGTCCCCCACTTTTCACCCCATTGTCTATTCTACTGTTCCTGGTTGAGGCATGCATATTTATGTTGGGCTTGATGAAGCCAGAAATAGAGGCTGAAAATCATCAGATAAAAACTAGCTTCAAAAGATTCCTATGCAATCTCAGGAACTCATATCTCAGATGGGAAGAACAAGGATTTCCTGTTTCAAGCATATCACTATGTCTGCATATCACTCTTGCCCAATTAGGTAAAATAGCTATTACAAAAGGCAACAAAAGGTGAGGAGATTTTTTTCCCCTGCCATTTGCATATTTATTATTGGGGAGGTGGAAGAGGCTTTGGATTGCACTCAGTTCTGAACTTTGCTCAGTTATTCTGGCTTTGTGTTCAGGAATCACTTCCTGAGGAAAATCATATATGGTACAGGGAATCAAACCCAAGTCAGCTTGAGCAAGGTAAGTACCCTACCCAGTGGGCTACCTCTCTGGCTCCTCATTTGGGTATTTGTGGTATCATTTGATGGACTGTACATACAGAATAGACAGGTGGGCCTACATGCCTGATCAGTCATATACCAGGGTCAGACTACAAGATTTTGCAGGCCATGTGTAGCCCATGGACTGGATATCTCTACTGGTAATAAATAAATGATTCGTGATGATTGTAGGGTTGTTGAAGGGAGAGTACTTTGGGTCAAAGTCTTTGTATAATTGGAACTATAGGTAAGAATGACCTTAAACACAGAGAGGTACATGCAGGCACACACAACACACACAGAGCTTACAACTTTTAGAATGGTGTCTTTATAGTGCCCTGTATTCTAATAAAGTTGAATTTTGCCAGCAAAGAAATGTCTTGGTCCTTGGGTTAAGGAGGTCTCAGCAAAGATACAGATTAGAAGTGCTTTTTTTTTCTCAGATGCTACATTTATTTCTATTCCTTTAAAATTCTTCAGCTAGACAAACAAAAAAGTCAAACACCTCATCAAAAAGTTAAGTAGAGATGATCAGAGACTTCCCCAAGAAGAAATGTGGACTCCTAATAGGCATCCTCCCTTGTTATCAGAAAAATGCATATGAAAAAAACAATGAGGTATTATCTCACATTAGTGAGTCTGTCATAAGTCAAAGAGAATAAAGAACGACCATTGTTGGTGGGAATGTTATAAAGTTCAACTTCTATGGAAAGCAATATGAAGATTTTGGGTGGGGGACAGAAATATAGAGCTTCACTATGACCAGCAACAGAAACACCTGTGTTCATTGCAATACTATGGACACAATATGTAAATGATCCAAATGTCCATAGACGATGAATGAATAAAGATGTTGTGGTCTATATGCATCATCAAATATTTGGTCTACAGACATGATCAAGTATTGCACAGCAATAAAAAAAAGAATCATACAGTGTAATTTTGGCTGGAACTGGGAGACATCATATTAAATAAAGAGATAGCATGGAGGTAAGGCATTTGCCTTTCATGCAAAAGGTCATCGGTTCGAATCCCGGTGCCCCATATGGTCCCCCGTTCCTGCCAGGAGCAATTTCTGAGCATGGAGCCAGGAATAACCCCTGAGCACTGCCAGATGTGACCCAAAAACCACAAAAAAAAAAAAAAAAAAAAAAAAAAAAGAAACAAAGACAAAGACAAAGTCTTGTCTTCGGAGAGCCAAACAAATTACCAAAAGGGAAGTGACAGAAGGACAGTGACGAAGAGTTCTGGGCATTTTGATAGTGCAGTAATTGTATCCATCAAAACTATAAATATTGACATGATTATAACACTTCTATAAACTTTAATACGCAATAAAAAGGAAAATAAATTAAAATTTCTTCTGTTGAGACATAATCCTCAATAAGATAGTGTTAGGAGGTGGGTTGTGAGGAGTTGTTTAGTCATAAGGTAAGGCCCTCAGGAAAGTGAATAACACCCTGAGAAAGACTCCAGACAGTTGCCTTCTCTCCTTTAGTTACACGAGGGCACAGCTGGAAGACACAGGACTCTGCACCAGGAAGTGGGCTTGCTCCTGATCCTTGATCTGGATGTCACAGTCTCAGGGACTCTGGGGAACAAGACCAGTTCTAGAATTCTCCAGACTGTAGTGTTCTGTGGTAGACAGCTCAGGGGTCTGAGACAGTGGCTGACACTGTTCTTACTCTTTGTCTTTCCCTAATGGCCTTTTTCTCAGAGAAGTTGCAATGGCAGCTGTCTCCTGACCCCTTCAGGGTCCCCTGCTGGCAGATGTCACCACCTCCTTACAGGCTCCTGACTAGACTATCAGTTAGTTCACATGCTTGAACTGACCAGTGAGTAAAGGGCAAGGTGCCATTTTGAAGCAGAAACTGCCCAGTCTTAAAAAGTCTGAACTCTATCCTAGAAGAAAATGGGAGTTCTTCAGATTCAGGGACAATAGACCCAGAAGACCTCTGGCCATTATCTTTCTTGGCTCTTCTTTAAAGGCTTTCTTCACAGGTAGCAAGATGAGGTTGGCAAAAGAGAAGGAGGGATGTGGATTTCTGAGGCATGCCATGAGTTAATTTTCCAGCCCTACCCATTCCTGGTTACCATGACTGATCCTGTTAGTACAATTTAGCCCTTTCCCTCTTATTCTATGACAGGAGGTAAGAGTTTTCATTCAAATACTTAACACATAGGAAGGCAGCTCCTACTGGAAGAACCCAAGAGTACTCAGACATGAAAGCCAGACAGTTGGTTCCAGGGCAAGGATTAGAAGAGGCCATGCTGTACCCATGTCTGAGAGCCCCCAGAAGATGCAGTGATTTATTTTGGGCCACTCTTGGATTTTCAGCTTCCTGAGCTGGAGGATGGGAGGTGAGAGGCTGTATTTCTTCTTTCCTTGCAGGACTGTTATAAAGGTTAAAGAGAAGAGGCCAAGGGCCGGGCGGTGGTG
>PVKC010013786.1:0-22685 GCA_004027635.1 Crocidura indochinensis | reverse complement strand
GTCCTAAAAAAGAGAACCTATGAGGGAAATGGAGAGCCTGTCCAGAGTACAGGCGGGGGGTGGTTGGGGAGGAGGGAGATTTGGGACAATGGTGATGGGAACGTTGCACTGGTGATGGGCGGTGTTCTATACATGACTGAAACCCAAACACAACTATGTATGTAATCAAGGTGTTAAAATTAAAAAAAAAAAGAAATATAAGGCAGAATAAAAATACATGTGTAAAAATGAAAATAGTGTAAAATTAAATATGAAGTATGATGTTGCTGGGAGTATAAAACTCAGAAAATCTCATATAATGTAGGGTAAGTTATCAATACACATAGAAAATTAGATTTGATGAAAAATAGTAAGCTCACTAAGAATTGAAAGACCTGGCTGGAGAGATAGCACATCTGTTAGGGTGTTTTTTTGTAAGTGGCTAGTCCTGATTTTATCCTCATAATCCTTATGATGCTCAAAAACAGAATCAGGAGTTAACCCTGAGTACCACTGAATGATATCCCAAAACTTACATATGTATGTATGTACATATGTATTATTTATTTGTATATCTTTCAAATTATTAATATAGGCATAATGAATATACGTAAAGAATTTAGAAAACATTGTAATTAGACTTGATATCACTGATTTATACTTTTAAAGTATACATATGTCTTTTCTCTTTGGAAATCCAGAATGAAACAGAAAGAACAGCTGTGAGGTATCACCATATTTATGATATAACATAAATATTTATTTTGACTAGGAACTATTAAGAAGCAACTAACCAAACCTGTGAAAATAAAACCAGTATCTCAGGCCCAGAAAAAGCTTAGACTACAATGATTTTAAACTAAATATTAAGTGAAACAAATCTCTGGAAAAACACTACTGAAGCAACCAGTGAATTTTGTCCATCTTCTAACCACTTTCCTTCTGAAGGAAAGTGATATAGGGAAGAATATATATAGTACATGTGCACATGTGTATGAACTGCACACATAATGTTTATTTAAAATTCTCACATAGTTTTTGTCTTAACATAAATATTCACTGAATATAAGCTATGTAAATCCCTTTAAATGGGTAATAAAATATAACATGTTAGCACCTCTGAATACATGATTGTTGCAATGTTTTTATAATCAGAAGCTATTTGCCACAATGGTATATAAGTTGACATCTATTTTAGGTGTGGGATGGGGGAGAATAGTATTCTGAGTCAGTGAGACTCTCATCTTTCTTTACATTTTCCTCTGAAATTAAAGCTTTTATTTTTTCACAATTTTTTTTGTTGTTTTTTGGGTCATACCCAGCAGCACTCAGGGTTACTCCTGGCTTTATGCTCAGAAATCGCCCCTGGCAGGCACAGGGGACCATATGGGATGCCAGGATTTGAACCACCGTTCTTTTGCACTAAAGGCAAACGCCTTACCTCCATGCTATCTCTCCGGCCCCAAATGCATTTTTCTTATCACAACCCTTATCATTAATTTTCAGTATATACACATCTCTCCAGTATGAATAACACAACAGTAGTGACTTTCTTTAACATAGTTTTCATTGAATTAAGTAATACATCTTTATATGTACTTAATTTTATGATGATTCAATATGCATGGGAGAAAACATATTCTAACCATTTTTCCTCAAAACACAAAAAATATTCAAAAGAATATCTGCATGCCTATGTTTATTGCTACACTTTGTACAATATATAAGACATAGAGACAACCCAACTTCAGATGAATTGATCAAAGGGTTGTGGTATATAGAACAGAATATTATGCAGCTATAATAAAGAAAAACATGCAATTTTCTGGAACATGGATGGAACTAAAGGAAATCATGCTGAGTGAAGCCAGTCATAAAGAAGGAAATAGATTACAAAATGGGGTCGAAAGATACACAGCAAGGTAACAACAACATCTCAAAGGCATTACTGGGAAAACTGATCCACACTACTGAGTTGGTGTATGGGTGCAGCGGTTGAAAAGAGTCCTTGGGATTTCCTTTAGGGAGGGTCATTGGTACACTGGTGATGGGTATGCTGTTGGAATTGTGTGTATGGGAAAACAATTAAGTGTATTGTACATCACAGATCTTCAATCAATAAAAAATGGCAAAAATATAACATGCCTCCTTAGCCTTCTGATCCCTTTTCCTAGCATCAGCCACAGACACAGAGGATGGCAAAGGTGTGATCAAGTTCCAATGAAACTCACTACTACTTTGGAAACAGAGAACAGGTGTTATGGCATGCTTTGATTCCCAGCACATATGGTTTCCATTATCACCAAATGTACCCCTGATGGTCTCCAAGCACTGTGGGTGGTTCCAGCACCACATTCCCAGGTCTTTCCCACCTAGTTAACTAAGAATAGAGGGGGTCATGGTAGTGATGGTGGAGTGGCCCTCTGATCAGCCTGACCACTGGTTCAAGGATCCCAAGAAAACCCTAGAAAGTGAGTAGCACTATTTGAGAGGTATGGGAAGATGGGAACCCAAGCACAGGATTCAGGTGGGGAGATAATGGAGGAAGAGACTGAACTGGAAAAGGCGTTCAAGTTGCCTCTTGCCTCCAGCCTGTGGTTTTGGCTTAGATTTAATTGTCTTCTCATTGCTGAATTTTAACCAATTTAAGAGTATAATCAATAATCACAATTATTAGCATTAGGGGGCTGCATAACACTCGCTGTAATATTCAAACATGCATTATTGGTGGTGGAACTTGGGAAAACACAGCCATGTTCCAGTAAATAATTACATGGTTCTAGTAATGAAATTTGAGTTATTATGAGTTGGAGAGTTTAGCAGATAAGGTACTTGCCTTGCTTTGTACACAGTTTACCCAGATTCAATTCCTGGGACCAAATATAATATCCTGCAATCTATTTGAAAAAAATATCCCCAAATCTGAGTCAGGAGTAATTGCTGAGCAGTGGATTTAAAATAAAATAAAACTCAATATCTATGGTATGCAAGGCTTATTAACCCATGCCTACTATTGATTTCAGTGTTCTCACAAGTTGAGTAATCAATCTTTTTTTTTGGGGGGGGCGTTTTCACACCCAGCAGCGCTCAGGGGTTTTTCCTGGCTCTATGCTCAGAAATCGCCACTGGCAGGCTCGGGGGACCATATGGGATGCCGGGATTTGAACCATCGACCTTCTGCATGCAAGGCAAGCACCTTACCTCAATCCTATCTCTCCGGCCCCAATCACTGTATTTTTAAATAAAGAGGAGCTTATGGGTTTCCACAACTCTAAGACCATTTTTCTAGAAATCATAATGATATTACATATATATGTATAATTATATATACACTTATAGAGCTATAGAACAGTGGGTAGGCCAGTGGGTACACACTTAGGACACCGGTTCTATTTCCAGTATTCCATACAGTCCTCCAAACATAAAGAAGAGTGACTCTGAGTGCAAAGTCAAGAATAACCCCTGTACACTGCCTTGTGTGACCCATAATACAACAAAGTCACATTTATATTTTTTGTTACTTTTGTATTATCCTGCCTATTGTACCTTTTATTTTGTCTAGTAATTAATAAATTATTAACATAGAGATATTTGTAGTATTTTTATATTTTTCATGAGGTATATTAAATAACAAAATTCCCATTGATTTACAAAATTGGGGTTTAATATTTATATTTTCTCAGTTCTTGTAAGTTTGAAGAACAATAAAGGTCTAATTTTCTCCATAGTATAGCTCTTTCTTTTTATATATAGTTTGCAAATACATACATAGGCCAGAGAAATAAAGTCCAAAAAGAAATTTTTTTTATAAAAGTTATACCTTAAATTTCTGAATCTGCAGTTCGATGCTTAGGAATTCCTTATTAATTAATGTTTAATAATTTTGAAAATTATATAGAGCCAATAGTATTAGATGATTCAAATGCTATCTCTTTACTTCTCAGCTATTCTGTCAAATTGGTCTCTCTCTGCTTGTTTTTGCTTTAACCATCTCACTTTATTCATTCCTTCCGTTTTCCACAATAAGTTGCGATGTTCTATTTGCTTTCCTTTAATTTATTTTCACAGGAAGACTACTTTTGGCAGCTAGCCAACCTTTACTTTCTGTGAGGGAAACAAGTGCAGTTTGTTATGTGCAAAGTTGCTTTTTCTCTGTTCTTGGAAAAGTCAAACAGAGAGAGTATTCAGCCAGCATTTTTTCCACTTCATTTGGACAGAGATGGTACTTCCACAGATTGCCTTCCGAAAATGTCTCCATGCTAACTCAGCCTCTGGTACTCCACTGGACATTAAACATTGTGACCTAATCAGACTTACAAAATTCTGATATGTACCAGATTATTCTGTTGACCTTTACCATTTTCTAAAGAAATACCAAGGATAGTAACATTGTTTATAAAAACTTCAAGGCCTTTATGGCATTTTAGCATTTGAGAATGCATTAAATAATTTTTAAACCTAAAAACTTAAACAATTCTTACAGAATATAGGTAAGATTATTAACAAATTACAATTCATAAATTACAAGTTATTATTAAGGATGATTATTTATATTGATTTCACATGTAATCTGATGGAAAACAGTGTTTCTGTTCCTTAACCACAGATTTTTAAACAAAATAAATATGCCACTAATGGGGCCAGAACAATAGCTTTACTCACAAGTGAACTGAGTTGGATCCTAGGCATTCATTAATCCTGCCAGGAGTAATTTCTGAGCACAGACACAGGAATAAACCCTGAGATCTGGCATGTATGCCCTCAAAAAACAATGAAAAATATGACTCATAATATGAATTCAATAAAAAATAAGGTAAAAGACCTAACTAAATAATGATGAGGATGATGATAAAACAAAATAAATAAATAATTTCCTTGGTATCTTAATAGTTATACATTGGAACTTAACAAATTGCAAGATTAGTCAATGACTTTTGAGTTCTGCTCCTACTTTGGTTTATTTGATACTGCTGAGAAAGTTTAAGTTATATTAAAACTAAAATTAGATTTATGTTCTCATCTTTTATCTATTTTTCAGACTGAGTTTTTTATTTCAACGTATATCTATTTTTTGAAAATGTTAATAAGATCAGACCTATAGCACAGCTAGTAGGGCATTGGTCTTGCAAGCAACCAATCTGGTTGAATCACAAGCATCCCCTATGTTTCCCCATGTCTGCCAAGAATAATTTCTGATTACTGATTTCTAATTTCTGATAATCCTGATTAAGCCAGGATTAATGCTTCAGTGCTGCTGGGTAAAGCCCCCAAATAAACAAATAGAGTTAACTATATTAATAATAATAATAAAAAGGAAAAATTTCAACATTTCATCACACAGATCAGGGAGCATAACTTCAAGAATCATTGCATGTGTTCAGTGAAATGAATCAGAAGGTATATATATATACATATATGTATATGTATATATGAATATATAAATATCCTCAAATAGAGGAAAAGCTTTGAATTGTTTTCATAAAATTGTTACTCCAATTTATGAGTCCTAATGTTAAGCTACCCTTTCTCATCACAATATGAATTTGGGGTATTTTATTATGAATGTGGGGAGCACAGAAATTCACAGTACTAATCTAAACACCAATTTAGTCATATCTTCAGAAGTCATGTTGCTTGTTGAGAAGATTAAGAACATTTCAGTGCTTTTAGTGTTATAAATAGTAAGGATTAATTTCAGATATTTTACTAATATAAAAATAAAAGAAGCTCTAATAGCTAACTTGAAATATTTTCTTTTATAAAAAGTTCACAGGATTAGAAATATAGAACTATATTTCACATTAATGATTAAAAGTCAAGAATATCAAAAGATGTAAAAAATGAAACAAAACCAGATATGTAAAGTGAATCAAAAGAAGCCTTTAATTCAGTTCCTAATATCACAATATGAGATAATTTAGCTTCTTTTTAAAACAGATAACTTCTAAATGAAACTTATTATTGAAGAAAGGGAACCATTCCAGGACACCAGTGTCCTCTGGTTCTTTGTCTTTTTTTTTTTTTGAGAAATATTTTAAGAACAAGATAGTATAAATAATGGTCACCTTTTTTTGTTCATATTTGTTCAAAGATAAAATTATAATTAAATACCGAATTCAAAACAAACTGCAAGTTCTTAAATACTTCTTTGTAATAATTTGTATTGTGACCAAAGCCAAATTATGAATCTTTGACAGTAATATTTAAGGTATATAGTGACAATGAATCAGGATCTTCCGCACTACCAATATTGTCCTCCTTCCGCCCTTGTTCCCAGCGTGCTCCCATATCTCCCTCATTTGCCCCGTGGACTGCTAATGTAACTAGTCCCTCTGTGTATAGCATGTTGTAGAATGGTTATCGATTCTGTTATCATTGACTTTGGGTTTGGTGTTTAAGTGTTACCATTTTTTATTTCCATTCAATGTTTATATGACTGTTTGGTATCATCCATTTCCCCCTCAATTTATGAGACAGCACAAAATGATTCAAGTTATGTTGTTCTGTTAAAAAAAAAACTGAGAAGAGTTCATCTAGAGGCCTTAAGTATCAAATAAAGAAGAAAGAGATAAAAGAAGAAAAACATAACAAATAAAGAAACAAAAAACAAAAGCAAACAAAAAACAAAACCAGCAACTACCAAAAAAAAGCACAACAGCAAAAAGAACCAACAAATAACCACAAGAAGGAAAAATGAAAAAAGAGAAGAAAAAGAGAAAGAGAGGGAGGAGAAGGAAGAGGAGGAGAAGGAGGAAGAGGAGGAGGAGGAGAAGAAGAAGAAGAAGGAGAGCTGGTATGGCAAGGCTTTGTGATGTTTTGTTTTGTTTTTGTTTTTTGTTTGTTTGTTTTTGCATAGGCACAGTAATCATTGGCCAGGAAACTTCTACTCAGTTGATCAGTTGTGGGTGATAAAATAGGCCTCTGTAGCTAGAGATTTTGGTTTTTGCACAATTCATGGAAAAAAGTCTAGGATAGAGTCTTTATGTTTCTAGAAGTTCTGTTCCATCATGATTTTTTAATCAGTCTTCTGTAATTAGTGGGCTTTGTTTTTGCACAGATCCTAGGATGAAGTCTAGGGTATCTTTCATTACGGTTCCAGACGTTCTGATCAGTCGCGGTTATCTAAATCAGACCTCTGGAATTAGCGATCTTGGTTTTGTATGAATCATAGACCAAAGCCTAGGCTAGGGTCATTCTTATTGGTTCCAGGATAAGTTCTGCCTAGTCATGGTTGTCAAAGTCAGTCTTCTATAGTGGTCTTGGTTTTCAAACGGATCAAACGAGGACATTTCTTCTGATTTCATCTTACCGTTAGGTTATGAGATAAGGCAAACAGCTCTTAAACCAAGGTGGTGTTGTTTCCTCAAGTATTTTTTTCTTTAATGATCTGACCATGGGTGTATACAATTTTATATATAGATCTTGTGTTCCATGTATGAGGCCCAGGGTTCACTTCTGGGTCTAGTTCAAAAACTTTTGTTAAATGATAGCATATAACTGAGAGGTTAGTTTTGACTCGGAAGAAAAGCTTAGTGCTAGTTTGGGGATGAGAGCAGTTAGGGCCATCGCTTAGCGGTAGAATGTGTCTAATTAGTTAGGGATGGGTAGCATGATGGGCAAGTGCAAAAATTCTGTTTGTGTATAAAATATCATCTAATTAAACAACTAGAGCTTAAGTTCATAATTAGTTTAGTTTCAATGAAGATAGCAGTGTAGTGTAGATAACGATGTGGTGAAATGGTCGGGGCATGTGAGTGCTGTGTGTAATGATCTATTCATAAAGCCCTATTTACATCAAAATCATTGTAAAAAATTAGAACATGTGTTTGTAAATTGTAAACTAAATTTAAAAACAATGGATACTAGGATAAGAGTTTTAATCTGCAAGTTTTAAGCTTGCATCAGTTGGTTACCAGAACTGGTTTCTCAAAGCTTTCTTTCTCTTTATTCTGACATCTGTTACATAAAAGGCCATCTCGATGGGACTCCAAAGCCACATTAGTGTCCTTTCAACACATGACATGATACGTGGTATTTCATAGAGCAGCTATTATACACTAAATCTCCTGTAACATTAATATCTATAATGAAATATGTTCTTAATACTTATTTAAAACAATGAAACAAAGTATTATTTGGAAAGAAGAATTTTGAGCACAATGTACATTTATTACCGCTTCAAAGTTAATAAATACAGCTCTGTGCTTGAATCCATATTTTTCTGGTTCACAGTTATAGTCTTTCTTCTAATTCACCATAAACTTTGATGAAAGATGTGTTAGATGGCGACACAGATGTATTCTAAATATTTATGTGAGTTCCTTTTAAGCAGGTGTTGTGTTTCATTCTGGGAATAGCTAAAATGCTAAAATGGTATGCATATGTTTCCTTATTAGTGTGAACACTAACCGACTCTCATGTTTATTGTGATTCAAAGTTTCTACATAGATCTGTTTCTAAAAATTGATTTTGACTATGATTAGAACACACTATACTATGCAGTTATTTTAGAGTCTGGAATCAGCCAGACATTTACTGTAAATGTTCTGCTGAAATGGTTTATTGGGCACAAAGTTGCTGTTCTCTGATGTATTTCAAACACCAATACATGCTTGTGTGACATTGAATACAATTCTTTATTCTTAAGTTTATCTATGTCTGAAAGTCTAATATATTTCTTTTTGAATACAAAAATGGGTTATACATATTTGTATTCATTTAGTCATAAAATAATTCCACAGGTAGTAATATTAATATTTATTATATGTTTATATTATATAGTTTTGTAAAAATTTATTTTTAACAACTTCATGAGGGGGCCAGGCGTTGGCACTGGAGGTAAGGTGCCTGCCTTGCCTGCGCTAACCTAGGACGGACCTCGGTTCGATCCCCCGATTCCCCATATGGTCCCCCATGCCTGCCAGGAGCGACTTCTGAGCAAATAGTCAGGAATAATCCCTGAGCATCACCGGGTGTGGCCCAATAAACAAAAAACAAAACAAAAAAAAAGTTCATGCTTCTTTAATCAATTATCTAGGTTAGTTTTGTATTCCCCTGTATAACAATCTCAGTATACTTACCTCAAAATTTTCTTACTACCTGTAACTAAGAAACACAGGAGAATTCTAAATTCTTTATTTCATATGTCACATCAATTTTATAATTTTAAGCTTTAATTTCTTCTTTGTAATCACTGCTGTATTTTATGATTCAGTCACTCATTTTTTAAGTATCACAGTATCTGATTAGCTTTTTCATGCTGCACTTCATAATTTGACTTCCCTTTTAGAGTTTCTTACACATAACAATATTGAACATTATCTGAAAAGGAAATTATAAGCTTCCATGTTATTGTGGCTAATATATCTTTGTGTTGTTGTTTATCACTTTGTTTGACTACATCTAGCACATCTATCCCTTTTACTTTCATTTTTAATCTGGACACTGAATTAGAGTTAAATAACTTTTTTATAAAAGTTGGTGTTACGATTTTATTTGATCCTATTTGTTGCTTTGCTCATGTTGTTTGGTTTTAGTTTGGTTTTAGTGTCTCTGGCTTCAGTTTGTATACGGTCTTTATTTTTGATGACTGTGCTTGAAAAACTAGGGGGTAGAAAGAGTAAGCCATTAGGCCGAAGGGCTTGTTTGTATTTGTGTCATCATCAATCATTTCTCCTAAATAGAGTCCTGAATTTGAGATATGACAGTTCACCGTCAATCATTTTGGAGAGGTATTGAATGAAAAGCATAGACTATAATAGTTTATTGTGCTACTTGCCATGGTCCTGGTTTGCTCCTCCATATGTGTTTCCCCTGTTCTACTCCACCCTGATTACATTGTTGAACTGGTCGCTTTTTCAATGGTTCCTCTGATGCTGTGTCCATGACACTAAACTCTGTTATTACCACTGATCTGTGTCTCTGCCCTTGACAGCAGTCGCCAAATATTTCTTTTCACCAACCTGTATCCATCTGAGAGTGAAAGCCTTCTTATAAAGAAACATTCTTAGAGCAGGGCATTGTTCTCTGAGGAACAAGAAGTAAGGCAGCCTCACACAAGGCTGTAGGATATTCCCAGTGTCATGCTTTGTGATTGTGACATGCTATAATAAAACAAAGCAAATAAAGTATCATTTTTGCTTTATGGCTTATGGCAATGTTAATTTTAAAATACAGTAGTATTTTTGCATATATCTTATGCAATATGTTATAAAATTTAATTTTTTTTGTTTTTTTAAGGGTACTTGGTAGTGCTCAGGAAATATGGTGACTATGCACTAAGGGATACTTTTGGATGGGTTTAGAGACCTTATGAATGTAAAGGATCAGAACCTGAATTGGCAAGGTTTAAGGCAAGCAATCAGACCTTGTATTTCTGTTAAGTTTGTAGAAACATAAAATATGTAATTATTTATTTGATTAGAGTAGGAATAATATTAACCTACATCTCAATCTTAAGTTTATCTTTGGGGATCTGATCAAATATAATTATATTGTCATGCCAATTTTAAAATATTTGATTCAAGTAATCATTGTTATCTAATAATACCAGATGTTTAAGATATCTGTAAATAAACACCATTAACTGATCATATGGAATTAGTATTTGTCTCATTATACTGGTTTAAATAAGGATAAAATCCTGAAATGAATTTAAGATTAAAGTGGAATTTCAGATTAAACAATAATACCTTCACTTTATCAGCAAAATAAAACTATTATTTTCTAAAAATAAAACGCTATACAACACAAAATAAAAGAAATACCTGACACTTTAAAACAGTGATTAAGAACTGGGAAGTACTGTTAGACAATCATTAATTATTACTTCTCAAATGTAAATTTATATATAATTTTTGACTCTGTCATAAAGCATATATAGACACCTTTAAAATATATGAACCATTCTATACTAGGACATCACTTTTGTTTTAGTACAGAAACGACAACACTTACAACAAAAGGGATGGTTGTTCTTAAAATTGTTTAAAATATATATTGTTCAAATGAGAAGCCCTAGAAATACATGGGTGATTTTCAGCTTTACCACATTCTGATTTATGATTCATATATATATGTATATATATTATATATAGGTAAAGGAAGTTACTGTAATGTTATTTCTGTATGATAAAAAGTATATAAAATCTATTTTAATGACAAATATCACATATTCAAGAAAAGTGCATATGTAACAATTCACCATTTGAGCAGTAAAAGCCTCCAAAATCACTACTAAATTATTATTTTTTCAACAGTAGTCATGTACCCCAGTTTCACCAGGGACATTTAGGAACTGTTTCCTAATTTCATAGCTATTTTCTTTGACAAATCACACACAATTTAAAAAATATTAGTCACTTATGTATTTTTGTATTATTATGATTGAATTATTTATTTCTACATTATCTCACTTTTTATATTGTCCCTATATTATTACATAACATATTTCTATATTTATTTCTAGTATTAGTGAATTTTAAACATTTTACTTTGATTTATGCATAAAATATGTCATTTTATTGCTTAGATATTTATTGCTTAGATATTTCAGTGCTTTTACTTTACATTACATATCTATCAGATAACTTTATTGATAGAGCTTAACCTTGGTATAATTAAAATTATTTCTGGATTTTATTTCTTTAAATGTTTTCATTAATCATCAGTGGAAATTTTGTAATTGTTACAAACTCATATTTTATAGCATCAATCTACATTTTAGTAACTCTCCTATGCTTTTAAACAATTTTCTAATACTTGCTCACTCATTGACTTTTATTATTACTGAGAATCTGTATCAATATTAGGAATTCTCCCTAGGATATTTCCTTTTTAAGAAACAGAAAATTTGTTAGTAATGTACTATCTAATTGAAAAACTCCAAAATATTCACAAAAACTGCTAATTAAAAGCAGTTTAAAATAGTCTGACAGATGCATTAGGAGTGAGTTGAGTGGGAGAGTATCTTAGAAAACAATGTGCTTACATCTTAAGTTTCTTTTAATAGAGAAAATGAAATCTTTTTTTTTTTAATTTATAGTTTCTTCTCCTTAATTTTTGGGTGTTCCAAATTTGCAACTTGAAAACTAACCCCTGTGCAATATTATTAAAAGCACATTACTTAAGGCATGTATTTATTTGCTAAGTATGAATTTTTAATAAACAGTTGGAGTATATTTTAAAGATCCTAGTTGTAAAAGTCATTTTATAAAAGTAATCAACTATAAAAACTATCATATTTACAAACTTACAAAGATTGTATAGAAACAGTTCACAAGAGTTAATTTTTTATTGCATATTTGGCTTCTATTAAAAGAGAACAATGTAAGCATTAAAAATATCACAATCCTCTAAATCTTCTATTTCTGACTAATATTAAATTACATGATATTTTAATTCCTAGTAAAATCAAAACATAAATTAGTAACAGTTAAACTTGTACTGTGTAATAAGATATACTCAACAGAATTTGTTATTTGTTTTCTGAGTCATAGCAGTGCTGCTTGGAGGCTACTTGGGATTCTGTGCACAATGATCAGTCAACAGTGCTCAATGGGACCATGTGTTGCCAAGATTCAAACTTAGACCACCTGTATTCAAAGCATGTGCTGAGCCCATTAAATCTACACTATTCTAAGAGAATTATTCATCATGTACACTAGAATCATGATTTTTCTAAGCATATCAAATTAAAATTTGTATTCCTCTTTTGATATAATATGAATTCATATTGTTGTAGTGGAACACAACTGATGGGGTGGATCTCAAAGATGATGGGAGCACTTAAATCTGAAATGCATTGTTATTTATTAGTTGTATTGCTACAGCACTTCACCTCAGTGATGATGCTAAGCACATCCCATCCTAGTTTCTCCAAACTTTTAAAGGAATGGAGCACATTGTCCTAGAGCAGATGTGTACAAATGAGCAGTTTCACAATATTATGAAATGTGGCTATAGTTGCAAGGTAATTTTGCAAGTGGCTAGTTCTAATAAAAGCTTTAGCAGTTATTTTCTGAAGGAGGTCTGTTTGTGGATCTGGCTTATTACTTTTATGAAACTTCCTCCTCCTCTTCCGCCATCTCCTCATCTTCCTCTTGCCCCTCTTTCTCCTTCTGCTCCTCTTCCTCCTCCTCTTCCTCTTCTTCTTCCTTCCATTCCTCCTCCTCCTCCTCCACCTCCCTTTATTATTTTTTAAGAAACAAACAGAAATCGTAACCTAGAGACAAGAAGCTTGCTTATGTGCTAAGCCATTGCATTGCTTATTTAGTTTATTATGTTATTAGGAAATTGTTATTAGTGCTTCCTTTTTCTATTTAAAAGGTCAAATCACTGATTTGAAATTTTGTATTTGCTTATTCATTTTAATTTTCTAAATGTTTCCTAAAAGTGGAATTTTGATTTTGCAAGAATTGCTCTCATTTGCAAATAACATTGGCTAACTGCTATTGAGTAGCATATACTGGGAATTTTGCACATGTTAACTTCTTCTAAGTATCTATGCATTAAAGAAAGTTGAGGTATAAATAAATGTGCAACATAATCAAATTAGTTGATTAGAATTATTTGTTCTGGGGCCCGGGAGATAGCATGGAGGTAAGGCGTTTGCCTTTCATGCAAAAGGTCATCGGTTCGAATCCCGGTGCCCCATATGGTCCCCCGTGCCTGTCAGGAGCAATTTCTGAGCATGGAGCCAAGAGTAACCCCTGAGCACTGCCAGGTGTGACCCAAAAACCAAAAAAAAAAAAAAAGAATTATTTGTTCTAAGCATACTTATTTATCAGAGTTCACAGCACCAACTGTTAGCATTGACGTCAGACAGGTGTCTCTGTCACTTATATTTGTTAAACAGTATACTGTTAATTCACACATAACGTTTTTCACTGATTTGTTGTGATAACTATGAATGAAGAAACATGTATGAGAAGCGATTTCTTTATAGGGAACCACATAATTTTAAAACACTCGAAAATTGACTAACCAAAGAATGCTGAATAAAATAAATGCTGTTTAATTTTTAATTACTTAATTATCTCCTATCAATAAACATATGGAATAACACTCATTGACATTCAAATTGAGTAACAGAGCAATAGCACAGAAGTAGGGCTTTTGCCTTGCACACAGCTGACTGGGGAATGGCCTCAGGCTTGATTCCTGGCATCCAATATGATCCCCTGTCCCTACCAGGAATGATGTCTTAGGGAAGAGTCAAAAGTAACCCCTGAGTGCCATTGGAGTGGCCCAAAAATAAAAATAAAATTGTGCTCAAGGGTTGAAATAGATCCAGCAGTGCTTGGGGTATCATGTAGATAGGAAATATAATATCTATAATGAGGAAAGTAAAAACAATCTAAAAGCTATTGGTTCTGTTATAATTAACATATTCTAGATCAGTAATTATAAAGTAAACAAATTAAGCCATATTGGGGGATTTCAGCTTTTAGTTAAGCACATACAGAGTTATTCTAACAAGTAAAAAATTTGAGAGGTTGAAATCTCAGCTACTCTTCTTAGATCCATGAGGAAGATAATAATAAGGTCAAAACTTGGCCTCAATAATGGAGATATAGCCAAAGATTGCTCAACAACCATGACTTATTAATGCAGAAATGAGATCTGTGGACTTGGGGACAGAAACTATAACATTAAATATGCCAGGATAGGAAATAGAAGTTATAAGAAAATTACTGTGAGCTCCAGATGAACTATTCTAGATCAAAAAATCTCTCAGAAAATCAGTCATAGAGGGCCTCCAACAATATTTAAAGAGTGGGGTCAGGCTTCAACATCATTAAATATTAGAGAAAAAGACTTCTGCTTTAGCAAAGTGAGGGAAATGTAGCAATTTTAAAGTAAGACAAAAATATATTCTTAATAAGATGAAATTCATTGGTCTATCATAATTTTCTAGGATAGTATCGAATCACTACTAAGTACTTAAGATTTAAATCAAAATTTTAAATCACTTTATTCACACTCTCTCACCTAAATAAAAAGCGAAAAAACTTAATTTCTTTTTTTTCTTTTTTGCCTTTTGCCGGGTGGGGCACACCCAACAATGCTTAGGGGTTATTCCTGGCAAAGAAATTGTTCCTGCAGGCTCGGGAGATCATATGGGATGCTAGGAATTGAACTCAAATTTGTCCCGAGTCAGCCCTGTGCAAGGCAACACCTTGCTGCAGCTGTACTAACTCTCTAGACCCAAAATTAATCTTTTTATGAAGGTCACAGACTTAAGGCATGTTTACATTACATGTTTCATCACTGGACTTTAGAACATTTTCTCAACTCTCACACTGTCCTTCACATTACAAAAAACTGATTTTACAATAATAATCCCTATTGCTTATTATATTAAGTCTGACAATCAAGAAAAATTAGAAGCAATATATAAATATATTTAACAATACAAAGAAAAATAACAAATGTTAAAATCAGGTATAGTTGTTGAATTTCAGACTAGGAATTTTAAATAATTTTGATTATCATGCAAAAGTTTGTAAGGAATTAAATAATAAACATGAAAGAACATATGGACAATGAAATGAGAGAAATAAAAATATTACATGAATCAAAGAATTGCTAGAGATCACAAGTATTGCAACAGAAAATAGAATGATTTTGATGAGCTTATTAGTATATTAAGCACAGTGGAAGAAAGAAAGATTATCTATGTTTGAGGATATTTCAATAGAATTAACTATTATAACCTGAAAAGAAAAACAAAAATCATAATAGTATTCAAAATTGATTATATAACTACAAAATGTATGCATGATACAAACGCTATAGGAGAAAGAAAAAAAGACCAATAAATATTTAAAACATTAAAAAATCAAAATTTACTCAAATAATGGCTAATACTAATAGTCCCAATAAGCTAAGATAACACAAAGTACAAGGGAAGTAAATATAACATATAATTAATTAAGTACAACATTAAAAAAAGATTAATGGGGAGCCAGGAGGTGGCGCAGGAGGTAAGGTACCTGCTGCCTTGCCTGCGCTAGCCTAGGACGGACCACGGTTCGATCCCCCGGTTCCCATATGGTTCCCTGTGCCCGCCAGGAGCGACTTCTGAGCGCGTAGCCAGGAGTTACCCCTGAGCGTCACTGGGTGTGGCCCAAAAACAAAACAAAACAAAACAAAAAAGATTAATGACAAAGTATATTCTTGCAAGCACAAATTAAGAAAGAAAATATAATCCTGGAAATGGGGTAGTTTAAATTAATACCTTACCTATATGGAAATATATTGAAAAGTTCAAATCAACTTTTGCTCATAATCCATTCAAGAAAAACAGTAAAGTGAAAATGTAAAATATTGAGAAATATAAGACACTAACTCTAAATTAATGCCTGGAGAAATGATTCTTCAAAATTTTCAGACAAATAAAACCTGAAGGAATATGTTTCAAAGAGTCAAATTTTTATCAGAGTCCAGTGGGTATGGCACTTTTCTGGCACATGCCTGGCTATAATGAACTCTGGTGACCTACAGTCCCACAAACACTCTAGTGTGATCCTTGAATGTAGAGTAAGAAGAAAACCTCTGAGTATCGCCTGGAGTATTCCAAACCCCCTACACCACCACCACCCCCCAAAAAAAGAAAGAAAGAATCTCACATTTAAAGAAACATTGAAATAATTCTTTAGGTGTATGTTTTATTATTAAAATAAATTCTAACAATTTATTATTAGTAGTATTTCTTTTATGAGTTGATGAGTGTGTATAAGAATAGAAGGCCTAGCTATTTGTGTCTATAATAAACCTAGTTTAAAGACAAAAGCAAATATTGGTTAAAAGTAGATGAAAGTAAAAAATACTAAAATAAAATAAAGTAAGTTTATTAATTGTAATTAGATCAAGAATGGTTATTGAGATAATAAAGTCTTAAGATAGCTTGCCAACCCTAATTTGACTCCTAGAACTGCAAAGAGAACCATCAGAGAGATTCTTGAGCACTGCAGAGATAACAACTAGGACAGCAAGATGTGTGTGGCCCACTCATCCAAATAAGATTTAATTTAATAAAAGTAGTGGATGTGGCCAAAGCAATAGTTCAGCTGGTATGATGCCTCCCTTGCTTGTTGCCAATGTGGGTTTACCCTCTGGCAACCCCAAGCTCTGCCAAGTGTGAATCCTGAGCTTAGAGCCAGGGTAACGTGGGAATACTGTCCACAGTGGCCCCAAAGTGAAACAAAACTTACAAACACAAGTAATGGAGCAGATAAACATAGATACACAAGAATATTCTATAGTTATATAGAATATTCTATAGTTATGTAGAATAAAATTATATAAAATGTATGCAAGTAGCCATAGATTATTTAATTGTGTCATGCAAAGATCAATAGAATTGCAATGGGAAATGTATATGACTCCATTATCAGATGTGATTTAAATCTATTTTGAATAATATTTCCTTTATTTAAGCGTCTTTTTAACAATTTCTTTATGATTGAGTTTACTTTCACTCATACAACATACACCATCCTTTAGCAATGCAAAATTCCAGTCACCAATCTTCCCAATTCCCTCTTCGCCTCCCCCGACCCTTGATTGCCTCTTGAGAAACATTTTATTTATCTATCTCTCTGTCTCTCTCTTCATTTAATCACCCCTTTTTAAAACAATGGTTTGTACTACTATTATTTATTTATTTTTGCTTTTTTGGACCATACCCTGAGATGTTCAGGGCTTACTCTTGTCTATGCACTCAGAAATATTTCCTGGCTCAGCGAACCTCAAACCAAGGTCCGTCCTAGACCGACCACTTGCAACACCCTACCTTCGTGCAATCTCTCTGGCCCCTGTACTACTAATAATGAAGAGATATGTAACATGCATATTACTTTATCCCCTTTAAACACACATTTTTGTCTAGAATTAATTGGTTCAACTTCATTGTCATAGCGGAAGGGAGTATTTAAACACATTTTTAGCATATTCTAAAATAAAAATAAAGACAT
Source organism: Crocidura indochinensis (assembly GCA_004027635.1). Taxonomy (NCBI): domain Eukaryota; kingdom Metazoa; phylum Chordata; class Mammalia; order Eulipotyphla; family Soricidae; genus Crocidura; species Crocidura indochinensis. The sequence goes on along the minus strand of PVKC010013786.1, from coordinate 4,728 downwards.
ACAATAAAACATAAAAAATAAGTGCATATTACACTTATGTACATATAAAATTCTATCTAATAGTAGAATACTATTATGCACATCAAGCTTCATTCTGAAAAATGTAGCATTTTCACTAAAATAGACTAAAGAAGTTGCTCATAAGTAAAAAAGAAAACTTAGTCTTAAAGATCTTTGTACTGTAAGATCTTTATCTATGCTATATACTAGTAAAGGCAAAGTATAAATTTAACATAAAGATAAAAGAGTTGAAGGGGGGCCAAAGAGATAGCATGGAGGTAGGGTGTTTGGTGTTTGCCTTGCATGCAGAAGGATGGTGGTTTGAACTCCGGCATTCCATATAATCCCCTGAGCCTGCCTGGAGCATTTTCTGAGCATAGAGCCAGGAATAACCCTTGAGCACTGCCAGGTGTGACCCAAACCCATAAGTCAAAAAAAAAAAAAAAACAACAACAAAAGTTTTGAAAGGAACTTAGGAAATTGAAGTATAAATAGGATAAACAAAGAGATTATTTGGGCAGTGAAACTTTGGTATAATAGGACAATGATATATACATATATATATATATGTATATATACCATTATATATTTGTAAAAAGTCATATGTGTGACAGTGACATTAATTCACAATTAAACTTATGGAGTCTTTCTGATAAGATGTTTTAATGCAGGCTTATGTTTATATATGTACCTTTCTTTGTGGGAAATTGACAAAGAAAGATGCTAAGATTGTGGAAGGTAGCTTTATGTAAATATTTTAGTTATGTTGTTTTGTTTTTATTTTGGTTTGTTTTCGGAGGTACACACCCTATGATGCTCAGAGATTACTCCTGGCTATGTACTCAGAAATCACTTCAGGTTAGGGGGACCCTAGGGGACACCAGGGGATCGAACTGTGGTCCATCATAAGCTCGTGTGGGCAGGGCAGACGCCTTACTGCTTGTGCCACCTCTCCAAACCCAAATTTCTATGCAAACTAGAATTGCTCTGAGAATTAGCCAATATCTATTTACTTTCACAATTTTGATTCTAAACAGATATACATTTTAAATTTAGGTCACATGCCATGTCTTTCTAGCACTAGTTTCCCAGTGCTTTATAGTTGTAACTGAAAGTGCATATTTTAACACATACATCACATATATTTCTTAGCAGCCAAAAGTTTTCAGCTCAAATGGTTTTTTAAATTCTTTTTTAGATGTAATCTAAAGTTATTAGGAGATATAGACTCTTAGTTTGTTATTAATTTATTCATTCTCATTTTGTCTTTCCTTGTTATCTGTGTGATATATTATGCCTAATGTTCTAATGTGTAGATATTAAAATTGATGAAAACATCATTATGTTAAAAATTACTATTCCACCTGAAAAATATTATCAAAGTAATGCAATTTAAAATGAACTTTCCATGATTTACTTGCCAAATTTTGTATGCTAATTATATATTGAAGAACATCAGCTAATATTTTACAAATGAAAATATGGAGGCATAAAAATATAAAGTAAAACTTATTATTTGTACAAACCAATATAACATAAAATATTAAAGCTATAAAAATTTAGTGTGTGGGTAGAGAATCATAATTTAAAGACAAAGAAGAATGCTTTCAATATCATTCTTTATGTTATTATTTCTTTATTAGAAAATACATACTAATTGCCTTATATTCACTGTACATTTTTACTGAGAGAAATCTAAAAGTAGTCCTAGAATTTTGGTTGGCAGAATATTTCTAGATAATTTTAAAAGTACTGTCTGTTGCATTATATAAATAATACATTTTTCTATGTTTAGAAGAAAATTTATAGTAAGAATATTAACTTAAACAATTATACATTGTATGAACAAATTAGCTGGGACTCTAAATAAACAGACAATCTCAAAATGTTAAGACAATCTCAAAATGTTTAGTTTCACAAAATTTCATGAATCTAAAACATAACATATCCAGCACATATTAAAAAGCTAATTAAACAAGTTATAAAAAATATGAGTATGTACAATTTTAAAAACATGGATTAACATATATTGTAACATTCTATTGCATATATAAAATTTCTAGATAAATATAATTTCTAGATGGTCCAGAAGAATTCAAAATTGCTAAACACAATCAACTGTGAATAATGAATATTTAATTGTTCATTATTGATTCCCATCAAATTATCCTAGACTTAAGAATTTAACATAGTAGATTTTAACTACTTTGTAGATTTCAACTACTAAATTGCATTTTAATAGGTAAGATTTTGTCAATATACAATTGCAAATCCAAATGGAATCTTTTTCTCCTAGTGGATTTTCTTTTTCTTTTTTGAGATTTTTATATCCAGGTATCATGAATTAAAACATTTCCATTGACATAGTTTCACTGAAACTGGTGGTGAGTTAAAATAAAAGTTCTTGGCTATTAAGAACTGGGCTATTAAGCAGTAAGACTTCTCTTTTCTCTCCTTATAGCTCTATGATGTGGAGATTGTCTTTTTTATATAAAATATTTATTTAATCGTCATGGTTACAAATATGTTTGTAATTGGGTTTCTGCCATAAAATGCACACACATTTCCAGGAAATCATTATATATTCCACTTCAACTGCTTTGGAAATCAGTGGAATTTCCAATCAGTTATTTTCTGGTAGCTTTGCGCATCCGATTTGAGGTGGACTTCTTGAGGAAAAATTAATTTTTGTTCCCTTATGCCTGGTATTATCTAAACATTTCTGAGTTTAGTGTTTACTATGTCACAATGTTGAGCACCATGATGTCCATTCTGATTTAATGATCATGAATTGTGATGTCACAGTGGTGTGCAAATAATGTCTGCTCTGATGTCACAACCACTGAATATCACAGTGCTGAGTGTCATAATGTTCATTGTGACGTCACAATCTTGAATTATGATGACATAATTGAACACATCATCATGCCCACTATGACTTCATTGTTCATGCGCATCATAATTGGAATATGTGTCATTACAATCATGAATTTTGACTTCATTGTGGTGTGCATTTTAGTTCCCTGTGACATCACAATTCTGAATTTTCAACTCACTTTGACATTAGAACCACGCATTATGACATCACACCCATGGGCTATAACGTCACAATTGTGCATGCCTAAAAGTCCACTGGTACATGAGGATCACGAATAATGTCACAATGGTGAGGGCCAAAATGTCCATTCTGACTTCACAATCATGAATTATGACATCACATTGGTGCCCAAAATAATGACAATTGTTGTGTTACCACCATGAAATATAACACCACAATGCTGCAGGATATAATGTTCACTATGACTTCATTGTTTATGCGTGTCAAAATTAGATTTTGTGAAGTCACAATCATGAATTGTGACCTCATCATGGTACATATTTTAGTTCCATTGTAACATCAGGATCCTGAATTTTCACCACTCTCTGATGTCACAACCATAGATTGTGTTGTCACAATAGAGCACGTCATTATGTTTATTGTGATGTCACAATTCTGGATGATGCCACAATGGTGAATGCCATAATGTTCATTCTGACTTCATTATTGAAAATTATGATGTCACAGTATTGTGCAAAATAATGGTCATTGATTTGTCACAATCAGGAAATCTGACCTCAAATACTGAGTCATAATGTTCACTGTGACTTCATTGTCTAGGCACATCATAATTGTATTTGTGACGCAACAATCATGAACTATGATCTTGTCATAGTGCACATCTTAGTTTCATTGTGACCTCACAATCGTGAATATTTACCTCACTCTAATGTCAACCTATGCATTACGATGTCAAAATGATGAGAACCATAATGCTCATTCTTCTTTAACAATCATAAATTACGATACCAGGGTGGTATTCAAAATAATGTTCATTCCTACTTCACAATGATCAATTGTGATGACACAGTGGCACATAAAATAATGTCCATTCTGACATCACAACCACGGAATATGATGTCACAATGGTGATGTCTCATGGTATGTTGGAGTTGAAAAAATCTGTGCATTGGAGTTCTTTGGTAACTTTTGAAAGATATGAAATGATCTGACTGCCAGATATTTGAGATCCTGTGTGACGAAGGATGGCTGAGTCAAGTTTTTTAAAGGGTGACTAGGTTCTTTCTGGATAGAAATAACCCAGGTAGTAAATTCCATATATTGGATGCATCTGAATGGCAGTTCTGCTCTTACTTATGTTGTTCTTTTAGACTGATGTCTGCCAATATCAAGTGTCTTTGCAAGCTTTTTTTTTTGTAGTTATTTCTTTTTTTTTCTTAATATAATTTTTATTTTCAAACATGTTGGGTTACATATCGTTGGCAATCATATTTTAGGTACAAATCAACATAAAATCAGGGGAACTCCCATCACCAAAAAGTCCTCCGTCCACCTCAGTTCCCATCCTAGTTCCCATATCCTCTCCCCTACCCCCCCCAACCCCCGGGGTTGCTAAAGCAAGTGGTCTCCTCTGCGTCTAATTTGCTACTTGGTGGTCTTACACCTGTTTGGTCTTGTTTACCGCCCTTTCCCCCCCTTATTGGGAAGGGGGACTAGTCAGTATAAGTTATGTGGATTTATTTGAGAAAGAAGAAAAAAATAGAAGATAAAGAAAAAAACGGATAAATAAAAATAAGTAAATAAAAAAAGAGAGATGGGTCATATACTCTGGGAATGGGTGGAGTCCTTCCAGAGGCTTTCATTATTGGTTTGAGAGGCGGGGGGGGGGG
>PVKC010013785.1:0-22676 GCA_004027635.1 Crocidura indochinensis | reverse complement strand
GGTCAATGTCCTATCAATTGAGGTCTAAGTCAAGTCACTTGACATGTTCAAGGTGGAAGGCTCCTGTGCGTTATAAAATTTATGGGATCTTATCCCTATTAGATAAGAACTTCTATACATTAAAATTTCCCCTATTGCATAGTGTGCCCATGCAAAAAATAATGATGACATATTATATTATTGGTGCATTTGAGGATAAAAATAACAAGCTATACAAACTCTATGCCCTAGTTTTGACCTGCAGTCTTATCCTAAGCAAGACTTTTCTACTAGAATTTCCTGCTAAGCAGAATGAAGACAAGCAAAACCAAAACAAAACAAAACAAGAAAAAAAAGGGATGGTAGGGTACCTCTACATATGAAAATAAACACTAAGAATTATAACTATTAAGGAAATGTGTCTATAGAAGCATACAAAGAAAATATAGATATCCCTATTAAGTCTTTTGAGATAGTCTGAGGAGGTGGAGGGAATAAGATCCAGGGCACATTTTCGTCTTGTGGACTCTAAGAAATGGTTTGCAGCAGTCAGGTATAAGGTAGTGCCCTTGAGCTGGGGTCTTGGTAGCAAGCAGCAGTCCACACTGAAGGGAGGTGGAAGGGCCTCATAGAATGAGTCAGTAGGAGCGGTAGCTACAGCTTCTTGCTGGGGTGAGAGATGGGGGACTGACAGAGTGTCTTTTTGCTTTGGGAGCCAGGTGGCAGCTTGCTTGGGCTGGGAGAAGGTCCTAGTTCCTGAGGAATTAAGAACTGAGGGTAAAGAGATTAAATAGGGAAAAATAATGGGTCAGGGTTGAGGGGATGAGAGAATATAATGGGTTTTGTAAGGTGGTGAAGGAGGGATATTATATAACGGGGACTAGGGACTATGTACAATATAGGCAGGGGTTATGTACAATACAGATTAGACAAACATAGAGGAGTTCACCACATACACACTTACATTCGCTTATAGACAGACATTGGAGCTCTATTCTTAGGTTGTAGTTGGAGGCCTGACCTTTATTGACTGGTATTTTAAAAAATGGGGCTGACATGGTGGGGAGGGGAAGGTTTTCCAAATTCACCATTTCATCAATGGTGGGGATAAACTTTGTTAAATAAAGCTTTCAGGTTAGATTGCACACAGAGCATTTTTGATTAGACATAATTTTCACATCTAGAGTACTTAGCAACATAGTAGTGAGCACTATAAGAGGAGTCTACCTTATGTAGTATTGTGTACTGTGTCTTGTGTATCGAGGTTCCTCTCTGAAAGAAAACTGATAGTGTGGGCATTATGATATAATAGTAACATAGCTTGAATTGAAAAAAGAAGATAATAGTAATTTTCAAAAACATACTCAGTAAATGGGGCCCATAACAAAAGTATATGTTGTGCATTGTCTATTTCAGTGGTCTCTATGGACATAAGCTTTAGATCATAGTAGCAGACATAATCAAGAGGAAATGGATAAATTGGAGTATTTTGTCAACACTGTCATAATGAGCATTGTATTTGAAGTCTAATATGATAAAACAGTGAAATGCAAAATTAGGGCATCCAACCTCTATCTCCAAGAATGACTGTGGACAAAGAAATCGAAGAATTATTTTATACTTAATAATACACTAAAATTACTGATACAGAGCACTGCAGTAGAAGTCTCTGGCTTCCAATAAAATTCTGTACCTGTTTCTGTGGATAAAAACATTAGAACATTATTATAGGCTTCTGTAGTGAGAGGTTGATTGAACATTTGTTTAAACAGCTGTTTTAATTGTTACATGTTTCTTTGTAATATAAAAGAGAGTAAAGGCTTTGTGTTTGTGTTTCTCCTCTTCCACTTGATTTGTTTCCTTCTCCTCGCTATACCCTGACAGGTATGGTGTTTGGAGTATCTACCATTTAGACCATTGTGGTTCTTCATGGAGTTATTCTAAATACCACATATATTGATATCATTATGTCTTTATCCTTCTGGCCTACTTCATTTAACATAATATCTTCTAGTTCCATCCATGTTGCTGCATGATTGTATTATTTCTTACTGCTATGTAGTATTCCATTGTGTATATATACCACATCTTCATGATCCACTCATCTGTTGTTGGATATCTAGGTTGATTCCAAGTCTTAGCTGTTGTGCTGAGTATAATGAATAGTGGATTTTGGATGAAGTTTGGATGACTATCTTTATTTATTATTTTGTTTTTTAAATAATTTTTATTGTGACCAATGTGAATTACAAGTCTTTCACAGTTATATTTAAGGTACATAGTGAGAGCGAATTAGAAACTTTCCCGGGGCCCGGGAGATAGCATGGAGGTAAGGCGTTTGCCTTTCATGCAAAAGGTCATTGGTTCGAATCCCGGTGCCCCATATGGTCCCCCGTGCCTGCCAGGAGCAATTTCTGAGCATGGAGCCAGGAGTAACCCCTGAGCACTGCCGGGTGTGACCCAAAAACCAAAAAAAAAAAAAAAAAAAAAAAAAACCTTTCCCACCACCACCAATATTGTCTTTCCTCTACCTCTAATCCCAGCATGCTTCCCATATCTCCCTCCTTTGCCTCCTGGACTGCTAGTGAACAGGTCCCCTTTGTGTAAAGCTTGTTGTAGATTGATTGGGTATCTTGTTTCTGTTGTCATTAGCTTTGGGTTTGGTGTTTAGGTCTGATCGTTTTTTATTTCCACTCAATGTTCATGTGACTGTTTGCTCCTAGTACCATTCACATTGCTTTTCTTTCCTCAATTTATGAGACAGATCAAGATGATTCAAGTTCTGTGGTTTTGTTGGAAAAAAAGCCCAAAAGCTTGGAGGAGTTCATCTAGAAGCTATAAATACCAATTTAAAAGAAGAAAGGGGAAAAAACACAAACCAAACAAGCAATGACAAAACCACAACGGCAACAAAAAACAACTAAAAAACAACAAGAAAAAAAAGGAAGGAGGGCTGGTGTGGCAAAGTTTTGTGTGTGTGTGTGTGTGTGTGTGTGTGTGTGTGTGTGTATGTGTATATTTTGCATAAGCACAGTAATTATTGAGGGAAATTTGAAAGGGAATTCCCTTGGCCCAAGAGATACAGGGTTTCTCTTCTCTTGAAGCATACTGTGTTATGGGAACAACGACAGGCTCTGGACACAACCATTATATATTCCCAAGGTCTTTTTATGGTGCCAGGCAACGTTCTACTCAGTTGTGGTTGACAAAATCAGTCTTCTCTAATTAGAGATCTTGGTATTTGCACAGGTCATAGAATGAAGTCTAGGATAGAGTTTTTATTTATGGTTCTAGAAGTTCTGCTCCATCATGGTTGTTGTAGTCAGTCTTCTGTAATTAGTGATCTTGGATTTTGAACAAATCCTAGGACAAAGCTAGGGTAGAATTTTCTTTATGGTCCCAGAAGTTCTGCTCAGTCTCAGTTGTCAAAGTCAGACCTCTAGAATTAGGGATCTTTTGTACAAGTCTTAAGCCAAAGTCTAGTTTAGGGTCTTTTTTTTTATTGGTTCTAGGAAAAGTTCTGCTCAGTCACAGTTGTCAAAGTGAGTCTTTTATAAATAGTGATCTTGGTTTCTGCACAGATCGAAGAATGAAGTGTCTTCTGTTTTCATCTTACTGTTAGGTGATGAGGCAAGGCAACCTGCTCTTAGATCAAGTTGTTGCTCTTTCCTTGTTGTTAGGATGTCCTATCAATCTTGCACAAGTTGGTGACAGAGTGATATTAAGAACTCCCTGAGGAAATTTGATTCCTGGTGTTGTTGCAGGAATCCGTATGGTTTCTACAGTTGGGATCTGAGGTTTGGGGTTTGACGGTGGATCACATGGGTTCTAATGTCTTTCAATCCTGGGGAATAGATACCCAAGAGAGGGATTTCTGGGTCATATGGTAGCTCAATTTTGAGTTTATTGAGAACCCTCCCTACTGTTTTACACAGGGGTTGGACTTGGCAACATTTCCACCAGCAGTAGATGAGAATTCCTTTCTTACCGCATCCCCGCCAACAGAGATTGGTCCTATTATTTTTGACATGTGTCATCCTCACTGATGTAAGAGTATTGTCACTCATTGTTGTCTTGATTTAGATTTCCTTAATGATGAGTGATGATGAACATGTTTTCATGTGTTGGTCTTCCTCAGAGAAGTGTCTGTTCACTTCTTCTCCCCATTTTTTGATTTTTTTTTGGTTTTATGGAGCTAACCTCAAGTATTTTGTATATTCTAGATATTATATCTTTATCTGATGTGTTGAGTGCAAAATATTTATCCCATTTAGTTAGTTGTCTTCTAGTTTTAGTCTGTGTTTCTTTTGCCATACAGAAACTTTTTAGTTTGATGTAGTTCCATTTATTTAGGTTTGATGCTATACCTCTTGCCATTAGTATCCTATCATTGAAGACATTTCTGAGGAACACACTTTATATTTTGACAAACTTTACATTGAGCTGAAGAAATATTAGAAATATGCCTCTATTACACCTTTCTTATGATATTAAATAATGACATCTGTATATGTTACTGGCTCAACAATTTATTGTTAGTCTTGTTATTTCATATCTGGAAGAATTCATGTTCTTGGAGAATTAATTGACATTGAAATTCAATCATATGATATCTTATTGTACTTAATACATTATTGTACTATACTTTATGTATTTCCTGATTTCTCTAGAGGCAAGGTTTTATTTATAGTATTTATGTAATATAGATATGATATAAGGATATTACATGTCTTTACTACTTACCATTTCATTCAGGTGAAATGATTATAAGAATACATTTATAGTCATGTTTTTCAGAGTTATACTTGTAAATCATACCAATATTTTAATGCTTCTGAAAAATTTATTATGCTTCCCAGATATATAATACACTATATTGTAGAAATGATCTTGAGCAAAAGATTGTACAGACAAATGAAAATGATTAGATTCCATGTGTAAAGAGAATGACATAAATATTTGCTATTAAAATGAAAATAATGATAACATTAGTTTGAAAATGAAGTCTAGATACTATCTTGTAAAAATGTATCACATCTTAAATTTACTGTATGATATTTTATGTTATTTTATATAAATGGTTAAAAGTATACTAAGGGATATATGTAAATTCTGTATTTTAAACTGAATGCAATTCCAAGTAAATTTATTATATTTAACTTTTATTCACTTTTATTAGCTGTCATGGTATTTAGTTTTAAGGAAACCATTTCCTTTTTATATATGAAAAATATTTAAAATATAAATGATAAGAGATCATCATATTTACTACTGGGTTTCCCTAAGCATTTTGTAGTAATACAAATCTCAGGTACTTAAAATATTGTTAATAAATAAGTAATGTTATTTTTTTCCATTTCAGAGAAAATTCTGTATGTGAATTAGACCCTGTGTATGCTACATATAAAATCATGGAGGTATTTTTATCCTTTGTAATACATTTTTAAATTTTATTCTATAGGACTATTTTGAAAGAAAGTGGGTTTGCCAGATATCTTCATTCTGCTGTTCTTATCAATGGAGCTATGCTGATTTTTGGAGGAAATACTCATAATGATACTTCCTTGAGTAATGGGGCAAAATGTTTTTCTGCTGATTTCCTGGCATATGACATAGGTATGTATTTGCTAGGATTTAACAAAGTAGATATGCCATAATTTTCATACAGAGGTTCTCAAATGCTTTACTTGACAAAGTGTTTAAAGAGATAAATTGAAAATATAATTTATGAGATAAATTCAGTGACAGATTATGAGTGGAATTTTTTGGATTTTAGCATCATAGAAGTTAAGGACAAGAGAACAATGTATTCTTTTTATTTTTTATATATATCTTTATTTAAGCACCATGATTACAAGCATATTTGTAGTTGGGTTTCAGTCACAAACAGAATACCCTCCTTCACCAGTGCAATATTCCCACCACCAATACCTCCTTTCTCCCTCAGTATAGTCTTGACTGAGTTAGTGGTAGAGATTAATTGAGACTGAGACAAGGGAAGTTAGAAATCTGGGTTTGATCGTCCTTTTTGAAGCCTTTTTATGTGTTGTATCAGCCTATGGGATCTATTGACTTCAGAAGTTTTGATCATTGGTATATTTGAAATATGATCAAATTGTGTAAATTTAAAGTAGTAGCTGTAGAATAAAATAATAAAGAGACCCTTTGGATGGAGCTGGATGGTGATGGGATGAATGGAGTGGCCTTTTTCTGCTGTCTCAGTACCATGTGTCTCCAATCCCCACCAGCTGGCGGGTCTACCGGTTCAGGGTGGTGGCGAGGAGAAAATCCACTCACAGGCAGGCTTCTTCAGGAGACAACATTTTTATTTGCCCTGGTCAACATGTGTGGCCTATTTCATAACCATTTACGCTGGATTCCTATTAAGCCCTGCATTCTAACTTGTCTTTCAGCCATTTCTTCTTCTGCCTCCTTCTCCATTCTCCATCCATGCAAATTCTTTTTTGCTCCTGAGGCCAAACATTTTGTAACCTCTTCAAGACCCCTCCCTAATATGGGAGGGTCTTTCTTGTAGGTAAGGTTACACGAAGAATGCGGGGTGGGGTTACAGTAGTGATACAAGCATTTTATATTTAGTTTGAATGAACAAAGATATATTTGAATTAATATACTGGTGCTGGAGCTGCAGTTTGTGTTAAACCACATCCTAGTGTGAGCCACTGGTGGTACACTTTGGCATCATCATATTTAAGCACATTATTAGATAACCTTGGTATGGGAAATTGCTAGAACTAAAGAAACAAATATAGGAATGATAGAGTTAAATAGATTTGGGGGAAAGAATGGAATTCCCAGAACATCTAGGGGCGGAAATAACTCAATGAGATTCTTTTCCCAATAATCAGATGCATATTTATATAATTTTAATTTTAATTAAGTTACATAATCTTAATTATGTTATCTACTGTCCTAGCAATTATTGGGTATTTAAATAAATGTAATTTTTGAAATACTTAATTTAAGTACCACATGGATAATTATAGTTAAAATATTTCCTCTTTATCCTAATATAAATTAAATGTAGCTGGTATTTAAGCAGTACTTAAGAGTACCTTATATTGATGGTTAAGATAATATAATAACTTTAAGCTATCAGGAAGCAGCTTGATAAAAATAGATCAAAGATTATATAGCTCTCTTAAGATATGTAAGAAGTCTACTTTTGCTCTTAAATATCATTAAGGCCATCATCTAACAGAGAATTATTTCAAGTAGCAGCAATTATGATTATTGCTAAGCACTTGGATCTCTGTATTATTACAAGTGTATTTTGAAGGGGATTCTTAGTAAAATAATGTAGTATAAAGGGACTAGAATGACAGTCCGGGGATTCAGGTACGTATGTTGAATAGAACCGACCTTTGTTCCATCCCCGACACCAGGTGTTTACCAGATTATCCATAAGTACAGGTCTCTACCTCTGAGCTCCTGCTGTCTGTAGTCCTGCAGGCCTAGGAGGCCTTTGCACGCAGCTGGTATTGTTTGGTGATTCCAGGGCTCACACAGCACATAGAACCACCAGTTGGTTGGCTGAGAGACCACAAGGAGGGCCCCTGGGTGCCCAGAGTACCTCACAACCTCTTCAAATAACTTAATTTCGAGTTACGAGTATGAATTTGTGATTTAGTCATTCAAACAAAGCTTCCCTCGCTAGCATTTTTAGATCTAAGTAATTGGATTTTTACTTTCCTGAAATAAGTATTTGGGGTGTGATAGTTGATGATACTGAGAGGGTTTCAGTTCTAGCCAGGCTATGAATGCGTGTCCAGGGTCTTAAAATAGGAGTTCAACGAGGTACCGACTTGTAGTTGCATTAATAAGAACTGAGACTTTCTGATTGGTAGTGCTGATGTACTTTTTTCCCCCCTCTGGTAAGCTTATTCTCTAAAAAAAATATTTTTCTTTGGGAATTCAAATTCTAGGAAAATTGTGATTTTCTAGGTAAGTCCATGAGGTAAGATCTTGAGCTTTCCCAGGATTTTTTTTAAGGAGCTTTCACTTAGAGGCTGTAATTTTTATTCCAGTGAGATTACTGGTGAGGTTGTTTTTGTAGCTCACATATTAGAAATTTATTTTTATTTCTCCTTTATTGTTCAAGGTTATAATATTTTAGGTTTTATGTGTCAAATAATTGCAGGGGTGCAAAAATAGTGGAGGAACTACTTTCCCAGAGAGAGAGGGAGGGTCAGTTTGGATTCCCATCAGTATCTTGTAAGAGTGAGCTGTTGCGCTAAGGGCTTTCTGCAGAACAGCTGTAATTTGAATAAGATATTAAACACACTTCCAGAAAATTAAGCAAATTAATGATCAAAGGAATCCCTAAAACCCTTTCACTTAAGTAAGTGGTAAATCCAACTTTTTTTAACTTCTAAAACATTCAGTGTCTTACCTTTTGGGTGACCATGCAATTTTCTTGGGGCAATTATTTATATTTGATTTTGATAGCTACCACATTCATTTTTCAGGCAAACTTAAGATTGAGGAAGATTAATGTATTCAACAACTACAACAACTCCTCCTCTTCCTCTTTTCCTTTTTCTTCTCTTCCTCTGCCTCTTCCCCATTCACCTGCATCTCTTCCTCCTCCTTTTCTTCTTCTCTTTCATTTTCTCTTTCCCTTCTCTTTCTTCTTTTCCTCTTCCTCTTTCTTCTCTTTTCTTTGTCTCCTCATCTTCCTCCTCTTTCTCCTTTTTTTTTGTTCTCCTCTTCCCCACTTCCTCCTCTCCCTTCTGGTCATCTTGTGTGAATACTAGGATCAGAGACATAAAAGCAACAATATAGCCCACCACAGAATAATTTTTTTGATTTATTTGATTATATCTATATAATAGAAACCTTTGTGAATCTGTTTTCTTAAGCTCACTGCACCAAGTATTTGGATATTTTCCTGCAAAAAATGTTTTTTTTTTTTTTACATTTCAGAAAATGACTTCCAAAATAACTCTTGTTTTCATTACAGAGTATATCCTTGTAGCAATAATCTGGCCTTATAAAGTAGAAAACAGGTTTTGTGAAGAGTGTTCTGTTAATTTTTCTTTGGTGCAGTAACTCAGGACTTTAACTGGCATATTTAAGTGGAAATGCTGGAAGACTTAACTTACTGCTTGTGTTACATTATGTTTAAACAAATAGGAATATTTATGCCAGTGTGAATTTCCCATTGTTCCAAAATGTACTGTCACAACATGACTGCCACAGTAAATTTTAGTAGTGGCTTTCATTAGTCTTGGAAGATGTAACCTTGCGTCCACAGCTCTCAGTGTGCTGTCCACCTACACATGATAGATAGACACTCACTATGGTGATCCTCAAACATGGCTGTCCCTGGGCATCTCATTTGAAGGTTATAGGGAAAATGTCAGGCCTATTAATCAGTTAGTCTTAGGTTTGTCACTGGGCATCTTATAATTAGAATCGCGCTGGTGAATAAGATTGAATCGACTCTAATAGGCATCATGATATATTATTTAGTATTTTAGTTGGTAAATAAAGCTTGAGGAGAGAGTTTAGAATCTAAAAAAAATCTTCTTCATTTTTGTGATTGTTCATGCTATCACTGCTTTCTGAATACCAGACTCATAGCACATTACTCATGATCAAAATAATCTTTGTGACAAAAGATTGACTAACTGCAATAGAAAAATATGCCTCTCTTAGTTGATCTCCTGTTTACTATGTGCTTTAAAGCTGTTTGGCTATGGGAAGTAATTATTACCATGAAAAAAACAGGTGAGGAAAAAGAATCAGGTCACTTACTTTGTATTTTTACATGTCTCAAGGTTCTGTAAATGGATCAACTGAGGTTTCACATTTTGGAAGTGAGAAATTTTCATGAATTGAGTTGTGCTTTAATATGAAAGTGAGTTCTGATATACAATTCAGCATTGTATAATCAACTGTGATTATAAATTTTTCATCGGGCCCAGAATATCATTATGATACTTATCATTACAAATGGTAGGAGTTGAGAGAATGTCTAGAATACTGAAGGGAGATGATAGACAACTGGGATATAGGCTCCTTATTTTTTTTGAAAAAGATAGTATAAAACTGACAATGTGATTTTCTGAGTTAAGAGTCCTTCAAAAATGGGGTAGAATAGTAGGATTTGGGGCTAGAGAGATAGCATGGAGGTAAGGTTTTTGCCTTGCATGTAGGAGGACGGTGGCTCGAATCCTGGCATCGCATATGGTCCTGAGCCTACTAGGAGTGATTTCTGAGCATGGAGCCAGGAGTAACCCTGAGCATTTCTGGGTGTGACCCAAAAACCAAAAAAAAAAAAAAAAAAAAAAAGGAAAAAAATTATGTAGGATGTATGTGCTGAAGTTTAAAATCAGATAAAAAATAATAATAAAGTTTTAAAAACAAATTCCCTGAACATGTCTCAACCTTACTTATGAATATTCTGGTAGAACATTATTTACAATCCAACTCTGCAAACAAAACTGAAAACAGTTCCATGCTTAAGGAAATACTTTAATACGTGATTTATAATATATGATTATTTACCCAATTTATAATATAGTGGAGTTGTGACACTCGAAATCAATGAACTCTCTTGTGAGATATTGCATACATATTTGTCCAACTGTAGAGTGGACATATGTATTCATGTATATTTGATCATTTTATAAGGCAAGTTAAAATTAAAATATATATAGTTTAATTGATTTTGGTACATACTTGGTGTACTCGCTCAGTGATTACACAGGCTCAGGGATCATCACTCTTGGGGGTGCTCTGGTATTATAAGGGTGATTGAATGTGAGTTGACCACATGCTAGTCACTGTATTGTCTCTCTGGCCTATGTTTAATTTTTTTTTAACACATTAAATTTATACTAATTCTAACTTTTTTTTTGAGGGGAAGATGGGCTTACCAAGTGGTTCTTTCTCATGGCTTATGCTTGGCTCTGTGCTCAGGGATCACTCCTAGAAAGGCTGAGGGGACCATATGTGAGAGGTTCAACCCGTGTTGATTATATATGCAGGGCAAGAGCTCTGCCTATTGAATTATCTCTCCGACTCTTGGTTTTTTGTTTTTGTTTTTGTTTTTTTTTGGATTTTGGACCACACCCAGCAGTGCTCAGGGTTTACTCCTGGTTGTCTGCTCAGAAATAGCTCCTGGCAGGCACGGGGGACCATATGGGACACCGGGATTCGAACCAACCACCTTTGGTCCTGGATTGGCTGCTTGCAAGGCAAACGCCACTGTGCTTTCTCTCCGGGCCCCCCACTCTTGTTCTAGTGGTAATTGTATTGCTTCCTCTCCTTTCCAGTTAGTACTAGTCTCTTCTCTTTCTCAGGTTCTTTCAGTTTTTCCTTTTGAAAGTAGTATACATGACTTGTCTGGCCACTGGAAAGGACTAGATTGGTTTTTTTTGTTTGTTTGTTTTTCTTCAAGGAAATCCTGAAAAAGTCACATTTTATTTTTCTTTTAGTGTAGCTAGTTGTTGAGTTTTAAGCTTTGCTGAAGCTTCTTTCAGGTTTCTAATACATCATTTGTTTATAATATATATGGTCAGTTATTTTACACATTAGTAGAAAAAAATATAACCCACTTTATCCAGAAAGAGGGTCCTCAGTAAAGGAACAAATGAACTTTGATTTTTTTTTTTTTTTTTGGTTTTTGGATCACACCCGGCAGTGCTCAGGGGTTACTCCTGGATCCATGCTCAGAAATTGCTCCTGGCAGGCACGGGGGACCATATGGGGCACCGGGATTCGAACCAATGACCTTTTGCATGAAAGGCAAACGTCTTACCTCCATGCTATCTCCCAGGCCCCGAACTTTGATTTTTATAAGTGTGAGGTTCTTTGTACACTGTTGGTACTTTACATGTACTTCATTATATGATTTTCTGAACATCTGTGCTCTGTATACTATTGCTTTATTTAGAGGGACAGCAATTTTAATTTTGTTTACTTAAGTTTTTTAAATATATTTAGAGACAGTGATTATAGTTGGGTTTCAGTCATAAAAAAACACCCCCTTCACCAGTGCAAAATTCCATCACCAATGTCCCCCCCCCAACCCCCGCCTGCATTTGAGACAGGCTTTCTACTTCACTTTCTCATTAACATTATTATGATAGTTCTCAAGTAGTTATTTCTAGAACTGCACTCACCACTCTTTGTGATGAGCTTCATATTGTGAACCGGTCCTTTCGGTCTTAGCTCTGGGAATGCTTTCAATAATGTCTTTTATTTTTCTTAAAACACATAGATGAGGAGACTATTCTGTCTCTTTCTCTCCCTCTGACTTATTTCACTCAGCATAATAGATTCCATGTACATCCATGTAGAGGAAAATTTCATGACTTCATCTCTCCTGACAGCTGCATAATATTCCATTATGTAGGGGCTGGAGTGGTGGCACAGCAGTAGACCTTTTGCCTTGTATGTGGCTGATCCTGGTTGGACTACAGTTCCATCCCCCAGTGTCCCATTGGTCCCCCAAGTCAGGAGCGATTTCTGAGCACATAGCCAGGAGTAACCCCTGAGCCTCACCGGGTGTGACTCAAAAACCAGAAAAAAAATTCCATTGTGTATATGTACCACAGTAAGTTTTAACCTGCCAAGTGTTAGGAGCTCAGTGGATTCAGGGGACATGCCCAATGATTCTCAGTCAACCAGGATGGCAGTTCAGCTAAGGGCTGAATATAGTGCTGGGTAATTCCCCAGGCTGCACTTCCGATCGACTTAAGAGGACCATGTGGTGTGAGGGCATGAACAGAGACTGGCTGCATGCAGGTCCTGTACTCTTGGCTCCTGTTACTGCCTTTCTGTAGCCTGAAATAGTAATTTTAGCATGATTACTCTTCAAGTCTTGTAGGTTCGGCTGCTGTTTGTTTATTTATTTATTTATTTATTGGTTTGGGGGCCACGTCCATATCCCTAATGCTGAGGGCTTGCATACTTCTACCTCTATGTTAAGGGATTCCCTATTGGTGGGTCTAAGGGGCCTTTCTGAGGTGTCAAGGGTCAAACCAGTTTGGTGTCATGCGAAGCATAGCATAGCCCTACTTGCTGACTATATCTCTGTCCCTAGGTCCTAGGGTTTTAAATTGTGAGTTGTGACCCTCATTGGGTTTATGTAATGGAAAGTGGAAGTTTGAAAATAATTTAGGATTTTATTATTAGAAATGTTTGACTTCTGTCAATTTTATATACTTGGGTTATGTAGACATTCATTGGGTGAAAAGGGTCACTAGTGAAAAAGGCTTTCTAAGCTCTGACATGGGTTATAAGATACTGTGGAAAAAATTTGAGCCCACCCATTGCCTCTAAAGCGGTAGTTAATGTTAATGAAACTGTACTTCTGTATGAATAACCCGTGGAATGTGCCAGCACTTGCCTTTTAAAATTCTTTTCACTGTAATTCTTGTTACTATGAGGTGTTGCTTATTATTCCATCCCCTGCTTTTATAGAAAAATTTTTGAATGACCTTTAATAAGAAATAGGGGCATATAGTACTTATAACCAGACACGAAAATTAGTTTTGTCATTAGCCAGGCATGCAACTTAGTATTATCATTAAATTGGAGTGGATCAATTTTTTAAGAATTGATTTTCGTTGTACCTGTTCCCTTCCAACAAATTAATCTCAAAGTAGTTACCTCAAGACAGCAAATTAGAGACAGAAGAATATGAACAATGAACCTCTCAACTGAACAAAGAATTTCTTAACATACCTTTAAGATTTTAGATATTGCCAAAATTACTAAATTAAAGTCCTTGAAATAAAGTATACTCAGAAAAAAAGCTTTGAAATGTTTTAACAAAACTCGGGAAGAAACTGGGGAGAACAGTGATGAATATTGAACCCTAAATTCAAGATAAGACATCAGAGAATAGAATTTCAGAATCTTCCTTAGCTATAATAAACTATGACCAAGTAGGATTTATTCTAGGAATTCAAGTGTTACAGAAAATCTGTAATTATGATTTGTTTATTTTGGTTTTGGGAGGGTCACACCTGCCAATGCTCAGGATTTAACTCCTGTCTCTGTGCTAAAAGACCACTCCTGGCAGGGCTTAAGGGGCCAGATGTGAACCTGGGTCAACCATATACAAAGCTAGCACCTTACCTGCTGTACTAGATCTCTAGACCATAAAAAGCACCTGCTGCATCAAGACTATCCTCAAATCAACAGGGAGTAATATTGTGTGTTAAAACACTATATCATTATTCCAATTAAGATTGAGAGTCAAGGGTCAGAGAGATAGCTCAAAGGGCTAATGTGTTTGCTTTGTCTACAGGAACCATGGGTTTGAGCCCTGCAGCTCATGGTCTTCTGGGCACCTCCAAGAACTATCCTTGACCATCACCAATTGTGTCCCCCAATTAAAAAAAAAGTGAGAGGCAACAGTGACACCTACTTGTCTGGCTGAGTAAGATGAATTAAGTAGTGAGTAGATACCAGGGAAAAAAGTTTAGAGAGAAGCTTTGGGTGTGTGAGAGATAATGGAGGAAACATGAGTTTCTTAAGAGCTTAAAAATGTTTTGGCCTGAGAAATAGGGTGAAACCCACTAGTACTCTATCCAGTTCTTTACGGTAGGTTCCAAGGGAAAAATTTTTTGGATGCATCTAGAAATTAGATTTTCTATTGTAAAAGTATCCAAATGATAAATAGAAGTATCCCCCCCATCTAATTTTGAGTTCGTTTCTTTTGTACAATCTACTTGTCCTTTTCAGCTTATTTCATTTAAGTATTTAATTAATTAGTTAATTATAGTATAATTAATAGTATAACAGTATAATTAATTATACTATTTCACTCAAGTGTATAATTAAAAATGTCCTGGCATTTCAAGTCAGATATTAACATGATTTGAGAAATATGTTCTTAAAGTATCATAGGCGCATTTGTTTTTATCTGTGATGAAATGACTATGGTTTGTAAAAAGTTAGCTAATGATGTGCACTTTCCAGTTATACTGTTTTAGTCATAACAGATACAATAAAACAGTCTCTGAATTTTCGTCTAGGTTCTTAACGTAACTGGAGGTCCCTCATAGGTAAATAGTTCTATGTATAGTATTCAGATTGTTCAAATTTGGATGTGGGAGAATAGTAATTTCTCACTTATGTGTATTGAGAGAGAGTACAGTTTGTAAATTAATATACACTTCCTTGTAGACAGCATTTAAAGAAGAATTTGTTTCCAGAGACCAAATATAAAAACCTCTGCAGGTTTTCTATTGGTATGAAATGGCATTTCTGTCAATTTTTACGATGTCAATAACTGTAGAATTTGCTTTACTATGTCTAGACTTGAATTGTTTATAAAGTGATAATGACCTGAGTGCTTTAGAAATACATTTTCTTCTTGGCAAGAAATGTAATTATAGATTTCAGCCAGACAGATGGATAATATGGGGGGACTTTCTGCTGTAAGAATGGGAATAAACACATGTAAATAAATGACATTAGCTTTATATTGTAGCTTAAGTTATTTGACATCCTCTATATCTTACAGGAAAACTAATCTGTTTAATAGAGAATTCAGATAAAAAAATGTAAGAACTTGGTAACAAAATTTATCTAGTGCGACTTTTGGATTAGTTTTGGGAAAACCTGGAAGGGACATGTGGAAAACCTATTTCTATTAACTGCTTCTTTCTTTACCTTCTCTGCTGGTAGATAGATGGGCAGGTAGCAGTAAATGTGTCATGCTACATTTATGCTTGCAGAAGTTACCTAATCTTTCTTTAGAAGCTTAAATTTTATTTTTTAAATAGTTTTATGGGGGCTGGAGAAATAGCATGGAGGTAAGGCATTTGTCCTTGTAGAAGGATGGTGGTTCGAATCCCTGCATTCCATCTGGTCCCCCGAGCTTGCCAGGAGTGATTTCTGAGCGTAGAGCCAGGAGGAACTCCTGAGCGCTGCTGGGTGTGTGACTCCAAACCCAAAAATAAATAAATAAATAAATAAATAAATAAATAAATAAATAAATAAAGTAGTTTTATGAGGGAAACCTATTTTTAGAGATTATTAAGAAACTAGAAAGGAATTCATTTATTGTGCCAGTCAGTACAGGATATGGACAACCAATGGCCCTTTGTGTCAACCAATGGCCCTTTCACAGTTGAAAGGATTCTCTGAACAGAAAATTCTATGACAGGGGCTGGTGTTCAGGGTATTTTTAGGGTCTTGGAATGAACTTATGAAAGAAAGAGGTACAAAGAAAGATTGGGCCTAGGGAAAGGTCAAGCAGTTTGAATGGCCTCTACCACATCTAGGAAACAGTTTAAGTGGAATCTCTGTATGAGCTGTCACTTGTTACATGGGTCATTGTATGTGGCTCAAGCTTTGGATTCCCTGGTGAGAAGGTTTTTGTAGTTAAAGCAATTTTCTGGGGCTGGTAGCAGGAAGATCTTCCTTGAGAGTGATCTCTGCAGCAAGAGTAAAAAGTCCTTCTGTGAGTATTTTGTTAGCATTTTTCTGTGCTAATCCCAGATCATTTCTTTGAATATCTCAGTCTACTTCAGTTACATTCATTGAGCAGTTCTTTCAGGATGCCTGGGGCTCTCTTATTGGGGAGATGTCAATTACTGCTGGTCTCAGAGTTGTAATTGACTTTTATCATTTCCTTCATCCTTTATTCTTTCTAAATACTTTTTTTCAGCTGACATCTCTTTTTGTTCTTTGTCTTCCTTTTTTTTTTTTTTTCGTTTTGAGAGGGGAACCATACCCAGTGGTACTCAGGGCTTACTCCTGACTCTGTGCTCTGGGATTATTTCTGGTAGATTTAGAAAATGATATGGGGTGCTGGGGGATCTAACCCATGTTGTCTGTGTGTAAAGCAAGTGTTTATCTCCTATACTATCTCTTAACCAGTTCCTTCATTTTAGAACAAAATTTTGAAAAGTTCCATATCTCCAGTTTAAGAATCTGGCATCTATGGAATTACTAACTTTCATTAGTTTTGAAAGATAAATGCACATAGCATTGGTAAGAAACTGACATTTCAAAATAACTTTTATAATAACTGAAAGGTCATGACTACTTTTGTTATCAAAAACAACCCATTTAAAAATCTATAGGGCTTGAGAGATAGTGCAGTAGGCAGGATGCTTGCCTTGCATGCAACCAATTGGATTCCATCCCCAGTGCCACATGACCCTGAGGAATCCCTTACCACAGAGTCAAGTGTAAAGCTTGGTCAGTATTAAGTGTGCCCCTCCCAAAGAGAGTAAAAGATTGTATGAATCATTCCCTTAGTTTTATATGATATTAGAACATTTTATTACAACATTTTTTGACTGATAGATGTAGCATTGTGCCTTTGAACTGGAGCTTCCAGAGCACTGGTCCCTTGATACTTGTCTCTTCTACTTGCCACTCCTCCAGGCTAGAGCTCTATATTATTCAGCTTAATATCCATCATGTCACTGTGCTATTGGATATTCATTTCATCTAAGTTGAACTACTTAAATATTGATCATTTTACATGTCTTACCTAAATCCTGTTAACATAATTTCATGTTCTTCTTCTACTGTTAGGTCCAGTTAATGAATTCTCAGTCTTCTTTCCTTTAGATTAAAGAATCCTAGTTAATCTTTTACTCTTGTTTTCATTTTTCAAGATGTAATGTTATGAAAAAAAATCTAGCTTTGCGAGCAGTCAGAAGGTATTTGATATGGTTACTAAACTCTGAGTTTCAGCTTTAAAATATTTAATCAAATACCTTCTTACTTAGGAAAAAAGCTCATTAAAATCAACAGAATCTTAGAGGCCAAATGCTTTTGAATTTTGAGCTTTTGAATTTTTATTTTAATTTTTAATAAAAAATATTTTAATCAAAAAATTTAATTTTGCTTTTGGGGGAGCTATACAGATTAGTCCTAAGGGACTACTCCTGTCTCTGTGGTTGGGGGTCGTTCCTCACAGTACTCAGGGGACCATGTGGTATTGGGGATTGAACTCAAGCCTCTCGTATGCAAAGCATTTACTCCAGACCATTGAGTTCTCTTTCTGGCCCCAAGCCTTGCTCAGTTTTTATCACTCTGTGATCTGATGAGTGGTCTGGCAAGATAAACCTCACTATTTAATAATATTGGACAAGTAAGAAGATCTCTTTCCATTTAGGTGTCGGATTCCAGTTGTTTATCATCGCTGGTACTTTTATATTGGAATTTTAAGGTTTCATTTGAAAGTGAGTCCCAAAGCAGAAAAATTTGATCTTTGTAGTTTTAATTTCAAAAAGCTCAGTTTTTATTTCCTGAATGATTTTTTGGGGGAGGAGGGGCTACATGACCACTCCTGACTGTGTGCTCATGGGTCATTCCAGGCAGGCTTAAGGGGCCATATGTGGTGCTGAGGATTGAACTTGTGTTCAATCAATGCAAAGAAAATGCCCTGCCCTCTGGTAATATCTCTCTGGTCCCAGTCATTATCTTTATTTTTCCTTTGTTTTTTAAACCACAAGCTACTTGCTTAGAGATTACTTCTGACTTTGTGCTCAGGATTCACTCTTAGTGTTTTTGATTGGGAGATGCATATGGATATCTGGGCTTGAACGTTGGACAGCTGCATGCAAGGCAAAGGCCCTATCCATATACTATCACTCTAACTCCTGGTTGTTACATGATTTGATTCTCTTTTTCAGTTTATGCAAATTAATGTCTGTTCTCCTCACACTCTGTTGTAAAGGTTTAATCTTTGTAGATATTGATCCAGGTAATTTATGCTTCATTTTACCAGAGCATTGTTGAAAATGTAGGTATGACTCTAAAACTTGTTTCAGAATGAAACCTTTAGCTCATTTCTTCCACTTAAGTCCAGTCTACTGCTAACTAGTTTAATAATTTCTGGTAAAGAGCATTAAGTATCTATCTTCAGAATTCTGGCCAGCCTGAAAGCATGTTCAAAAGCTGACATTTAGAGATTTCAAGTGCCTGAGGAGAATCCCAACAGCTAACGTATCTTGCCTAAGCACAAAGTTTTTTGTTTTGTTTTTGTTTTTGTTTTTTACTAGTTTTGTTATACTGACATGCATTTAGAATAAGGAGAGACCATATATGGCAGTGCTCAGGGATTACTTTTGGTTTGTGCTCATGGATCACTTCTTGGGGGTTCAGGGGACCTTATGAGATGCTAAGGATTGAAACAATATCAGTTCTGTTAGGGAAGTGTGCTACCCACTGCACTTTCGTTCTGGTCTCCAGAAACAGTCATTATAGTTGTTTATTTATAATTAAAAGTGATCATATCTGTGATTATGGAATAGGCATTGGAAAGTTAGGTAACAAGACATTTTTGTTATAAACCTCCTGGGATTGATTATTTGACTTTTAGACTTTGTTTATATGTGTTCATATATGTATATGTAAATACATTTAGTTAAGAAATAGTAAAATAAAATTAAACCGCAGTGGTACTATAAGTGAGACACAAAAATTAAATTAGTGGGTCAGGGGTAAGTGCTCAAAATGGTTCTGAGAAAATTAGATTATATAAACTTACCAAGAAATAATGGAATATATAGTACATAGGAAATTAAATTCAGTCCTTAAAATATGTGTGACAATTACTTTTATATGGATGCAGGATCAGATTAGTAGAAAGTAAATTGTATGCCTTTAGGAGAAAGTTAGAGATTATCTTTAAAATCTGAATTTAAGAACAAAGGTCACAATTTTTAAGGAAAACACATCTAATGAAATTAACATTCCCAAGTTTTTGTATTACAGGACTCCATTAAGTAAATAAAAAGAAAAGTGACAGCCATGACTAAGATACTGTAACGTAAATAACCAGCAAAGGATTTGTAGCCAACACATTGAATTGATAATCCTTAAATCTAGTTTTAAAAAATCAATGGAAAGATGATGAGCAGTAATTTTTCAGGAGAATAAAAACAAATGACGCTTAAACTTGAAAAGATGCATAGTCTCACTAGTAGAAATTAACAAGTGCAGAAGAGCTTCATGATGTAGAAAATGTGAAATAAAAACTGATGCACCAGGTAAGAGTTTAAGCCAGTGTAATTATTTTGAAAAATCTAGTGATGGAAATGGTATATTTAAATTTGGCAATTTTCTTAGAAATCTACTTAGTAAAACTCTTCCAATTACGTGTCAGAAGTTGTGCAAAATGGAGAACATAACAGCATGACTTATGTTAGAAAAAATTCTCTACAAAAGGCTCAATGACATTAGATGTGGATTCTAGTGCATACAGATGCTGGGCTGTTACACTGTATATTTGAAACCTGTGCAGAACAATAAAATAATGTTCCCTTAATATTACATTAAAAAGAGGCATTCTGACACAGGCTGTAACATCAGTGAACCCTGAAGACTTGTTGAGGGAAATAAGCCAATGATAGAAGACAAGTATGTATGAGCTTATCCCTGTGTATTACTCATAGCATCCAGATTTATAGTAATGAAAGAACAGGTTGCCAGGGTCAGGAGGCGAGGACAGCTGAAAGTTTCTGTGTATGGTACAGCATTTCAGTTGTGCACGATGACAATAGTCTTGAGGCTGGATTGCAGCCTTAGGTGCTCAACTGTGTGTGTTTGTACTGGGACTGTGCATTTAAAATCATTAAAGTGGTAGAGCTGGAGCAGTGGTGCAAACAGTAAGGCGCCTACTTTGCACATTTTAGCCTAGAACAGACTGTGGCTTGATCCCCTGGTGTCCCATATGGTCCCCAAAGCCAGGAGAGATTTCTGAGCGCATAGCTGGGAGTAACCCCTGAGTGTCACTGGTGTGACCCAAACACCAAAAAAAGAAAAAAAATGGTTAAAGTGGTAACAGATACTCAATGGATTGAACAGAATTAGAAGTTGCAGGACTCCAGTAGTTTGATGGTATTTCTATTAGTATGTTTTATAACATACAAAACTCATAAAGCTAGAAACATTCATTAGGGTTTGTGGTTGTGTCTGAAGAAGGCAAACATAAGAGAAAGTTAATTATGGGAGGGAGCGTGGGGACACCTTCTAAGTATAATATTTTTCATCTTTGGAACTGGAGAGATAGCATGGTGGTAGGGTGTTTGCTTTGCATGCAGAAGGATGGTGGTTCGAATCCTGACATCCATATGTCGAGCCTGCCAGGAGCGATTTCTGAGCATAGAGCCAGGAGTAACCCCTGAGAGATGCTGGCTGTGAAACAAAAACAAAAACAAATAAACAACAAAAAAGATGTCTGTCTGTAATAAACAGGATATAGTACTGGATTTGAAAAGTCTGCACAGTGATGTAGAATTATTTGTAATGGTATTTTTTTTTTTATTATTCTGTGTTGCTGAAAAACTTTATCTTCGCCCCATAAGATGTGTTGAGTTAAAAGAAATCTTCTGAAAGCTCGATTCTGATTTAATGGTGTTCTTGACTCTCTCTGCTCTTTTCTGACTCACTGCTTGCTAGATTTTCTTCCTTCTCTAAAGTTCTGACTTTAAAGCTCTCCCCTCATTCTGCTGGCTCTGTTTTGGAGACTGGGCTAGATTTCTCTCTCTTTAATCTCTGGTAGGGTGAAATTGTGGATGTTACTTTCTTATCTGCACTCCAAGCTTCCCCAAAAGACCAGGAGGATCATGTCATCTTTGAAAAATGTCAGAAAACACTGATTTCTGAATGTTTGTTCTTTTACCTCTGACTCTTCCATTGCTTTAAAATCAATTTGAAATTCTTGTTCTGTTGTTGGATTATGATAGCCAAACCACATTTCTTTTGCTTTATCTGTTTTTGGCCATCCAGACATTGCTCCTTAAGATGTGTGATTTTCGTCAGCCTTGTAGAGTTGGGGTCCACTAGGGCCCTGCTAGTCATGCTTGCGGCCTCCAGGGCTATATACCTTTGCTATTTGGGCAGCCTTGTGGTTGACTGAGGTAATTAACGTGGTTGGGGTAATTCCTTTACTATCTCTGACCACTCAATACACAGGCCACAGATTAGCGTCTATATGGGATATATGTGTGTGGATGTAATGATTGAAAGCTATGTGCCTTAACTCATTAGCTGTCTCTAATATTTCCAGCTCTTTCTTTATTAAAGCCTGTGCTTCCTTTCTCCCTAAATGGGAATACTTTTTAAAATCATTTCAATCTTTTTTTTAATAAACATTCATAAGCTTGACTTATAGAAAAATAAAGGTGAACCCAGTAGACCTCAACAAATTGCTCCAATTCTTCACTTCTCACATAAGGGACACTGGATTATTTTGAAGATCGTGCTAGGTAGAAATAAGCAATTTGGAAGTATTATTTACTATGCACATAAAATGACTTTCTCAAATCAATTTTTAGCATGTGAAATTGGCAGAATGATTTTATGCATTGACTTGGATAAAATTATTTCTTAAAATGTGATCTTCAGAGTTTTGACTTTAAACTCTCATTTATATAGTTTGACTTGATTACTTTTTAGTTTTTGGGTCACCCCACAGTGGTCAGGGGTTTGTGCTCCTGGATCTATGTCCAGAAATTACTCTCAGCAGACTCAAGGGTCCACATGGAATGCTGGGGAATAAACTTGGGTTGACCACATGCAGTGCAATAACCTCCCAGCTGTGCTTTCATGGCGGCCTCTAACTTCAATACTTCATACATTATTTTGAGAGTATATAATATGCATTGCATTTTGTGAACTGAAGAGAGATTGCAACTAGGGGCTATTCTCTGTGGGAAGATTTGTGTTCCTTTTAATATATATGTAAT
>PVKC010013784.1:0-22684 GCA_004027635.1 Crocidura indochinensis | reverse complement strand
AAGAAACTGTGGTACATATACACAATGGAATATTATGCAGCTGTCAGGAGAGATGAAGTCATGAAATTTTCCTACACATGGATGTACATGGAATCTATCATGCTCAGTGAAATAAGTCAGAGAGAGAGAGAAAAACACAGAATGGTATCACTCATCTATGGATTTTAAGGAGAATGAAAGACATTCCTGCAATAATAATTTGCAGACACAAAAGAGAAAGGAGCTGGAAGTTCCAGCTCACCCCAGGAAGCTCACCACAAAAAGTGGTGAGCTTAGTTAGAGTAATAACTGCATTTTGAACTGTCCTAAAAATGAGAACCTATGAAGGAAATGGAGAGCCTGTCCAGAATACAGGCGGGGGGTGGTTGGGGAGGAGGGAGATTTGGGACAATGGTGATGGGAACATTGCACTGGTGATGGGTGGTGTTCTATACATGACTGAAACCCAAACACAACTATGTATGTAATCAAGGTGTTAAAATAAAAAAAAAAGAAAGAAAGAAAGAAAATAAAGACTATATATATATTAAAAAAAATTTTTTCTGAATTCAGGACCCGGAGAGATAGCGCAGCGAAGTTTGCCTTGCAAGCAGCTGATCCAGGACCAAAGGTGGTTGGCTCAAATTCTGGTGTCCCATATGGTCCCCTGTGCCTGCCAGGAGCTAGTTCTGAGCAGACAGCCAGGAGTATCCCCTGAGCACCGCCGGGTGTGGCCCCCCAAAAAATAAAACAAACAAACAAAAAAAATTTCTGAATTCAGGGACCAAAATGATAGCACAGCTGGTAGAGCATTTGCCTTGCACTCGGCCAAGCTGGGTTCATTTCCCAAGATTCAATATGGTCCCCTGAGCCTGCCAGGAGCAATTTCTGAGAGAGCCAGGAGTAACCACTGAACGCCATTTGAGAGTGGCCCACAAACAAACAAAAAAATGAATTCAAATCATTTTTCTAAGAGAGTGACTAAATTAAATTGGATTTAGAATCACCTAAATTTTTATCTAAAATTAGATGACAAAAGCAGTGAGTTTGTGTGGACTAAAATAAGCAATATTTTATAAAATTAATTTAATTCATTTACTACTCTAATTTCTTTCTTCCACTAATGATATTAAAAATTAAATTAGAACAGCTTGCTTGTTTTAAGTCCTGATTGCTTTAATCACAGAAAGATGATTTTAATAAAAGAATATGAGAAGGAAGTGTTTCTTCTGTGATTAACACATGTCCCCAGAGGTACAAAAATAGTTGAAAATAGTTTCTTGAGTACAAGCGAGAATGTATAAATAGGTCAGTAAGATACTTAGCAAAAGATTAGTGAAAAGCCTTATGCTATGACAGAGCCTCCTAACATTGAAAATCCTATGAAAATTCAGTGTAGTTATTCTCAGAGTGGTGGTATCACCAAGTATATAAATTATTCCCCATTATATCTGATCAATTATTTTTTCTGCATTGCATTTAACAGAATAAACATTTAAGAAAAATACTATTAATGACTAGTAACAAACAAGATATTTTATGTTTTGGTTTTGTTTGTTTGTTTTGGGACCATACCTGGCATTATTCAGAATTTATTTAAGATTTGCATTCAAAGATCACTCCTGGTAAATTCAGGGGACCACAAGAGAATCACTGAGAATTGATTCTGGATTGTAGAAATACATACTAATTATTGAGTCCTGGATGGTTGTGGATGGTGATGAATGGATGGTGAGGCCTTCCTCTGCCAGTCCGGGCCACTTGACTGCAACCTCCTCCTGTGGGTCTGTGTGTTCAGGATGGCAGAGAGGAAATGATCCACAAGCAGTCAGGTTTCAGGAGACATAAAGCTTTATTAATAATAGGCCACATATGTGGCTTCTATCCTAACCTTTTAAGCAGGCTCCATAAGCTGCCCTGTACTTAAACCTGAATCTGCCATCTCTCCATCCTGCCATCTTCTCCAGCTGCTTCCTCCTGAATCTCTCTCAATCCCCTTTATATCCCTGAGACAATCCTTTTGTTACCTTCCAAAGACCCCTCCCAGATATGGGCAGGTCTGATCAGGTAAAATTAACATTTTGCCCAAGGTGGGGTGACAAGGTCTGCCTCCAACAAGGTAAACATTCTCCCCACTGTTCTCTGACTCTGGTCCTTGATTATTATTATTTTTTAAATATTGTATTATTATATCTAGAGATAAGTATATATGCATTTATTTATCACTGGATAATCTAAATGAACACGAAAATATTTATGCTCAAAGTATATTTAAATGGATGGTGTATAAAACTCTAGAATTTAAAATAAAATATGAGGGGTTGTAGCACAGCAGGTAGGGTTTTTACCTTGCATGCGGCTGACCTAGGTTCAATCCCCAGCCTCTCATATGGACCCCGAACCTGTCAGGAGTAATTTCTGAGCACAGTGTCAGGAGTAATCACTGAGTGCCACCAGGGATGGCCTCCCCAAACCCCAAATAAACAAATAAATAAAAAATAAAACAGAATGATATGTTCAATGATAAGTTCAGAATGATAATTTCAAGTCAATCAATAGAGTATAATTTTTTCTGTCAAGTAACACTATATATTCAAGACACTGTAATCTTTGAGTATAAATGCTTTTTTGAAATTTAAATTTAGCATAAAGTGTTTTCTTATGTAACGGATATTATCTTTAACTTTTAAAATATAGACAGATATGTCCACCCAAACCAGGTGTATATGCAGAAACCAACAGATCTGCAGAAAGAAGTGTAAGGTATGATGATCTATATCTATGAAATGGCAGGAGTTAAAAAGTATACTTTGTTATAACACTCAACATTAAAAAATAATAAACTCAGTTTTTCAGTTAACTTCTATGTAGTGACTAGCAAATGCTTTATATATGTTCCTACAGAATTTTATTTATTGTCTCTAAGAATTGTCTCTAAAGAAAACAATCAAAATTGTTTGAACATGAATAACTGAATAAGATCAACCTCCTTAAGACAGGGAAATACTTGCTCTGCAAACATTTTTGTCAGACTTGAATATATAAAATTCCATTACTTATTCCTACAGGAAAAGATCACAAGTTGCATTGATGCCTTTGGGTAACATCCCCAAACCAATCTTGATTTTTTTTTTCATTTGCACATTCTATTGAATTTGGTATTGATTGTTGACAGTTCTTGATTTTACTTTTTAAAAAGCGAGGTGTTTTATGTGGCCAGAGTGTTGGTGCGGAGTGGTAAGGTGTCTGCCTTGTTTGTGCTAGCCTAGGATGGACAGTGTTTCAACCCCCCCAGTGTCCCATATGGTCCCCCAAGCCAGGAGCAATTTCTGAGTTATAGCCAGGAGTATCACCTGAGTATCATCTGATCATCACTGGGAGTGGCCAAAACACAAAACAAAACAAAACAAAACAAAAAGCTAGGTGTTTTAAAATTAGATTTTGAAGCTGCTATATTCAAATTTGATTCAGTAAAGTTGACATAATACTACAATTACCATCTTTTTGTTTGTTTTGTTTGGAGGTAGGTATTCCTAAAGAGTTCTTGGTAGGCTGGGGGGCCCCCTCCCAGCAGTACTTGTACAATTTCCCAGCAGTACTTGTACAATTTGTTTATCATTTCACTACTAGCACCCCCAGTTTGTGTTGCTAGTAAAGGTCTGTGGCATTAAGGCTCACTAGAGTCACCTATGATGTTTGGGGCCTTATAGGGCCCAGGATGTCGGAGATCAAACTGAGATTGACCAAATGTGTGATATGACACCTATTATCTCTCTGGTATCCTTAAAGATAAACATGCAACTTAAGCCATTCTGATAAACCAGCTTTCAGTAAACTTTTTTTGTTAGACACTAGCAGCTTTCAATGTTCAAGACCTACATGCTTTTCTCATTTTTGTTATTTGGTAAGGGTGAGAATCTCCCAAGCTGTGCACGAGATTGGAAATGACACAGTTTGAATCTAAAGAAGCGGTGCTCCTCAGACCCAGAGGAACTGGGGACCAAGCCATGCATGCCTAAGGGTTAGACACAGTGCACAGCATTAGTTTCAGTCCTGTGAGCATCTCCCAAGTCCTACTTTTTCAATTTTAATGTTTTCTACTCTCAGAAAGAATCCCAGTTTGAGTTATTCATTACACAGGTTATCTTGCTTTTGTGGAGAATTAGATAGAACCTCATAACTTAAGTTACAAGTTTATCTCGGTATTTCCTGTTTTTGTGTTACAAGAGGTTAACAGTTCAGCATATTTGAAAAACACAACTAGATTTCTCTGTTACAAGACCTTGCATATATCCAAAAGCCAGGAGCTGTTACCAATTTTGTCTGACTACAGAATTCTTCATAGACTCTAACAATCTCTGAGGCATTGTTTGCAAATAGAAGTCCTTTCTCAGTTATTACTTTTCATGAGCTAGGGATACTGGTGTGGGCCCTGCTGACTGTGTGTCAGTTATCCCATCTGTCCTAAAGATAAGTACAATAGTGGGGACATGGTGGTATTATATGCAGTAATATTTTATGTCAAGACTATCAACCTAAACACTATTGTAATCATATTACTTGAATAACATACAATACATTTTAAAAATTTACTTTCTTTCCCTTTGAAAATCTCAATAGAAACTATTCCTTTCATGTGAGTGACTAATTAATGATCCAGATGTTGCTTACTAACTCTGGGTTCTGGTAGAAAACTTCTGAATACATACGGTATTTACTTGTGTACTTAACTTCATTTTTATTTCTTAAATATAGTATATGTATGTGCATATAGATGTACTTCAACAAGTACATATGCATATTTTATAACAACTAATTTTAGCACAGATAGACATTAAACATAATGTATACTACTTAAAGCATAATATGAATATACAATATATAAGTATATTTATGTTTTTCATTTTTCATTCTATGGCATAAAACATGAGAGTAACTAAGTTTTTTCCTAAGAAGAAGCTGTTGTTATTTCAATAAGCACTAGATGGCAGAGCAAATACCCAGGTGGAATGACTGTGTGTGTGTGTGTGTGTGTGTGTGTGTGTGTGTGTGTGTGCCTGTGTGTGTGACATATCATGAATAGCTATAATAAAATTCTTTATTATTCAAATTTTTGCGCTGAAATCATGAACAAAATGAATTTCTCCATTGTCTGATGTGTATTTTCCTCCTTGAAGGAACCAGG
Organism: Crocidura indochinensis; assembly: GCA_004027635.1. Lineage (NCBI taxonomy): Eukaryota > Metazoa > Chordata > Mammalia > Eulipotyphla > Soricidae > Crocidura > Crocidura indochinensis. Next base: position 17,520 of record PVKC010013784.1, on the reverse strand, counting down.
ACCTCGAGAACATTGTCAAAGTGGCCACTTCACTGCAGAAAACTGACAAAGGGTGAGATGTCAGAGCTGTTGAATTTGCTCTTTTCTTCTCTATATGTATCAAAAAAGCTAGACTAAAATGCTTTATAAGTTCCCAATAGGAATGAAATTCCAGTGCTCATTCTAGGTAACTAAAAATAGACAGAAGCAGATTCTCTCGATTAGTGTGAGCCAACATTCAGAGTTACTGACTTCTTTTGCTTCCTCTTGTGGTGGCTGTACTCATTCCTGTGACCTCTGCTTTTCATGGCTTTGACCATGTTTTTAATTTCATGCTGGCCTATCTATTTCTACCTGTCAAATGCTCCATTCAGCTTCCTCCTCTAGAAGGCTCTTTCTTCCTTCTCAAATGTGCTATTTCTTGCCCTTTTTCTTCTCATTTTTACCAGCTCTCCTTTCTGAGATCATTCTCAATTCTTCCATCTCCTCTGTGTAGTATCAGATATTTATATTATAGAATGTATTTATCGGGAGCCGGGCGGTGGCGCTGGAGGTAAGGTGCCTGCCTTGCCTTGTGCTAACCTAGGACGGACGGCGGTTCGATCCCCCAGTTCCCCATATGGTCCCCCGTGCCTGCCAGGAGTGACTTCTGAGCAAATAGCCAGGAGTAACCCCTGAGCGTCACCAGGTGTGGCCCCCAAACCAAAAAACAAACAAAAAGAATGTATTTATATACATATATGTATATGCATATGTATACATATGTATATCTAGTATGTATATATTTCCACTCATTATAGGTAGATTATTCAGATTCATGTATTATAACCTCTCATCTTTTATTTCCAATCACAGCCTTTTCTTTTGTCATTCTTGGGCCACAACCAATGATGCTCAGGAGATAATCTTGACTCTTTGCTAAGTGATCACTACTGGTGGGGCTCATGGAAACAGATGTGGTTCTGGAAACTGAATCCAGGTTAGCTAGGTACAAGGCAAATGATCTGTCCCCCACCCCCCAGATTGCAGTGTGAGTGTTCTTCCTGAGAATATATTGAAATAATCACTACACTAATTTTTAAATGTCTGTTAATTATGTGTGAAATATTATTCAATGGGGCCCGGGAGATAGCATGGAGGTAAGGCGTTTGCCTTTCATGCAAATGGTCATCGATTCAAATCCCGGTGCCCCATATGGTCCCCAGTGCCTGCCAGGAGCAATTTCTGAGCTTGGAGCCAGGAGTAACCCCTGAGCACTGCCTGGTGAGACCCCCCCCCCAAAAAAAAAAGAAATATTATTCAAGACCCTTGCTATTCTGGCCCAAATGTGTTCCAGAACTTTCATAAGTTTGCCTTTATATGTACTCTACATTCAAAACCAAATTAAGTTACTTCCTTTATATTGCATTCTGCCCCTCAAATGACAGTCTTTTCCAGTTCCAAGCCATGATCACAATCCCTCCCTACTTATTTTTCAAGATCCAGATCAAATATCATATTCTCTGTTGGATTCCTGAAGGACCTATCAAGAGCCGCCCTCTGCCTCCTTAAGCTATTAGAGCCCCTATTAATATTTTATAGCAACTAATCTTATTTGATATTGTTTCATATCTCTTCTTTTATATAATTTATTGGATCTCTCATAGAAAGCATTTTTCTTATTCATTGCATGTCTGCATAGAAGATTTTTATGAAAAATAATGAGGACCAATGAGAAATCCATAGATCTAAACACTTCACAGTTTAAATGTCATGCTCATTAAAAATGTCCTTGCTTAAAGAATTTAGGAATTCTAAAGGCTTTTATTTCTCAGGATTGTAGCCACACTAAAATAAAAGGTGTTGAGAAGAAACAAATTTATGCACAAATAGAAACTCTAATATGAAACAGAAGCCATAAAAACTATCCTGAATATTTATTTTAATTTTTCACTGAGTGTCTAGATCTTTAACTTTAACTTTTGTTTGAGGTAACATTTCACCTTTAATAGAGATTGGACACCTTTTTGGTGGGTGACTGGGATGCTTTTTGGTAGAGCTAGAAGAACACAGCTGTAGAGAAATTATAGTTTGGCTTAATCAAATAAACACAATGAGAGCTGTGGTTAGTTTAATTTGACTGTTCTTTCTACCTAACCACAGACAGATGCATCCTTCACAGGGAGAAATAGTTGCATTGACAGGGCCCTGGGGAAATATCTGTTGTATTGATATAGTCCAGCACTATAACTGCAAGCCATCTATAGAGACTAGAAATAGCATTATTTATCCAAGCCGCTCTTTGTAACACTCCTTTGGGAAATGAATGTTTATGCCTATCTGATTAGGAACATTTAATTTATTTCAAATGCAATGGTGAAACGAAATATCCAAAGCTTTCATCATTTTAAGGTCATTTTAACAGCTCAACTTCTTTATTCAGAGTACAATGTCCATTTTATTTAATTTACAACAGAGTACCATCTCATGATTTATGCTAATTTGCTTGTGATAACAGAAGCAACCCCCAAGTCCTGGTTATCTTATCGTGGTTCACATGAACCAGTGAGAAAGATCAGGACTAAAATTTACAGGGTTCGTTCTCTTTTGGGAAACATGGACAGATTGAAAGCCTCTGAATTCGGAGGTAGAATTTCAAGCATGAAAGAACAACAGGCCATTGTGTCAGTAGACTGGACAGTGTTTGTCCTACACAAGACTAAAATGTTCATCTTTGTCAAGGTCAATAGCTTTTCTATTGTGCATTTATGCTCAATTTTCAATTCTGCCACTGAATGTTTAGTACTTCTTGAAAGATATAATCTTTGTGTTTGCTATTAATATGGTGTCCTCTTAGAGTGTTTTGTTTTGTTTTGTTTGCTCTTAGGGTTTTTTTTTTGTTTTTTTTTTTGTTTTTATTTTTGTTTTTGGTTTTTGGGTCACACCTGACAGTGCTCAGGGGTTACTCCTGGCTCCATGCTCAGAAATTGCTCCTGGCAGGCACGGGGGACCATATGGGGCACTGGGATTCGAATCGATGACCTTTTGCATGAAAGGCAAACGCCTTACCTCCATGCTATCTCCCAGGCCCCTGCTCTTAGGGTTTTAAAGAGTACAGACCCAGAAGTCATTCTAATAAAGAATGACTTTATTTATGGCTTCTCATTGACTCAATAATTCTGCCCTCTAAGTTTGGGCCAAAATCTTGCTATCTCTAAATGCAGCTCAAAAATTTATATTGAAGCATTTGGTAACTGGAAAAATTAATTGAAACTGTCTTTTAAGAGTCAAAATTAGATGCGAGTTTAGGAATTTTGCAGGCATTGCACCAACTACTTTGCATTCCTTTGTTTATTTTATCCCAAGGTGGGCAGTTAGTATTGTACAAATGGAAAATTGAGGCACAAGAAGTGTGACTCACTTCCAATCTCCAACTAGTGTGTGGTGAATCCTGTACTGAAATCCAGGTAGCCCTGACTTCAGAACATGAATGTATAATTGCTAAATCATGACCCTTGTTCAACATTAAACATTATCTAAGTAGAACATTAAAAAATATGAGAAACATGTAATTCTAGAGTAAGAAGAAGGGATACACAGGTTTATGAGCGGAAAACCTGATAAGGAAGGCAATGAAATGAGGCAAAGAAAGTAGACAAAAATGTTGAGAAGAAAATTATTTCTTTTCTTTGCTATGAAGAGCAAACAGGATAAGAAAACCACTGACATTGACTTCTTTAGGGAGAGGACTAGGCTCATGGTTAGTGGTTTTAATGTACAGTCCAGAATCCAGTTTCACATAAATGTTCACATCCAAGGGAAGTTACAATTAATCAAATGTGGAACAAGCAAATATATCTGACTTGGAATGAAGTAAAGTAGAATTAAAGAAGTCAGACAATGATAAATGGTTTGTTTGTTTGGTTTTTTTTGTTTGTTTGTTTTTGTTTTTGTTTTTGTTTTTGGCTCACACCCGGCAGTGCTCAGGGGTTACTCCTGGCTCCATGCTCAGAAATTGCTCCTGGCAGGCACGGGGGCCCATATGGGGCACCTGGATTCGAACCGATGACCATTTGCATGAAAGGTAAACGCCTTACCTCCATGCTATCTCCCGGGCCTCTCCAATGATAAATGTTTTTATAATATTAACTTTGTGTAAATGCATCATATAAGCATAGAGTATAATATTTGGTCAATAGATCTGCACTTATTAATTTAATAAAACAACTCTAGTAAGCATAAGCAATATGAAGGTAACTGTGTAAAACACTGAAGATTATATAAAAGTTCTGATTTTTAATTATACAGGTGAGAAAGTATACAATAATAATTGTATATATTAAATGACAGTTTACATATATAATTGATGTATTATAAAATATGGTTATTTGGTACAAATTTAAGTATTGTATTTTACATTATTATTATTTTTTATTTATTTATTTATTTGGTTTTTGGGTCACACCCGGCAGTGCTCAGGTGTTACTCCTGGCTCCATGCTCAGAAATTGCTCCTGGCAGGCACGGGGGACTATATGGGGTACCGGAATTTGAACTGATGACCTTTTGCATGAAAGGCAAATGCCTTACCTCCATGCTATCTCCCGGCCCCCTTACATTATTTTTTAAAGAAAACATAAAAGATAATGCTCAAAGGATTAGGACATTGAATTGGAGAACTTTGGAGTACTGGGAAAGATTCCTGAAAGAAGAGCTTGGGAAGCCTTAAAGAGCCTTTTATAAATTGAAATCACAGTTTATAAGAATTTATGTTTTAAGGATTCCATTTCACACAACTTTTAGATATAAATTGGTATCTATAGCCATCCCTAGTGTACCAGTATCCCTCAATCCAATGACTCTCCCTCTTCCTCTGCCAGTAACCGCAGTTCTGCTACCAGAAGCCAAGGGCTTGTTTTCATTTTATTTTGTCTGTTCCCTTGTTTACTTCTCTATATCTCACAAATGAGTGAGGATATATAGCATTTGCCTTCTCCTTTTCCCTTATTTTTCTCATGTATTCAGAATTTTCAAAATATCAAAATACCACTTACATTATTAAATTAACATCTAGGTATCTATGCAAAGAGCACAAGCACAATAATATAAAAGATGTATGCAGGGCCAAAGAGATAGTATAGGAATTAAAGCAATTGCCTCATACACAGTTGATCCCAGTTTCATCTCCCAACTATGTTCCCCCAACCACCACCAGAAATGATCCCTGAGCATATAGTCAAGAGTAAACCTGAGCTTACTCTGGGAGTGCCACCCTCCAAATAACAAAAGACAAAACTAAACAAAAAGAATCAAAAGATGCATGCGTGCTTAGATCCACTTCAGAACTATTTACATAACAATGATATGGAACCAATTAAGTTTACTGATAACAGATGACTAAATAAAGAACATGTGGCGTATATATACAGTGACTACCATGCAACTGTAAACAGGATTTTTAAGATGTAGATGACATAAGTAGAATGTATATTTCAGAGAGCTTGGAAATAATTGTTTTAAGATCATCTGACTTTTGACTGTGGACTTGAATTGATACAAGATTTTTATTTCTCTTCCAAAAGTGAAGAATTAGATCATCTTATCAAGATAAACAAAAGTTTGAACAGGTAAGATTTAAGTTTTCTCTTTTTGTTTTGTTTTGTTTTGGGACCACAATAGTGGTGCTCAGGGCTCACTCTTGGCTCTGAATTCAGGAATCACTCTTGGGAATGACCCTGTAGTGACTCCTCGAAAGACTTTTGTGGTATTGAGGTTTAAATCTGGGTCAATGACTCTCAGGGCACTTGCTTTATTATTGTATTGTATATTGTGACTTTATGTATTTTATTAGTCTTTGAACTTGATAATTCATGTACTTGAGATTGTAAAAAATATCCCAAAAATCTTTAATTAAAAGCTTGTAGAAATTGTCATTATCTCATCATCACTATGAGTGTTGTTAAAAATATGAATATCTAATATTTAGTCTAATATTAAAGAATCATTTGATTTTTGTACTTTAATTGATTACCCAGGCAATTATATAATCACATTGCTTATCTTGAAAATTTAGCAAAATAGTGTGTATAAAGACTTTGATTTTGTCACTAAATACTTTTAGTTTTACTCACACAAAGTCATTTATTTAGTTAACAATTTTTGTATTACTTTGAATCAATTATTATGCATAATTTTGAATTATTGTGATTAATATTTGTGTTAAGGTATATGAAGTTTTAGCAAACTCTCCATTGCTCTGCATATTAAGATTCTAAGTGAGCAGGTGCCAAAGACAAAGAGAAGTGAAGCAAAAATTAGATGCGTTAATTGAACTGAAGATCAAAAGATGTGTTTTCATTCACTGTTCTGACAGCAATAACACATACTTGACTATCAACAGCTCACTTAAAAAGTTGTTGCTTCTCTGCTTTCTCATTTGTAGAGAGGAGGTGTTGGGTATTTTCCGATCCACAATCGGACTCCAAGGGCTAAAGAGACAGCATAGTGGGTAGAGAGCTTGCCTTGTATGCTGCCAACTGGGTTTGATTTTCGGCATCCCAGATGATCCCCTGAGCACTGCCAGGCATATGATCACTGATCACAGAGCCAAAAGTAAAACTCTAAGCATTGTTGGGTGTGGCCCCGAAACCAGAAACTAAAACAGAAACAATCATAGTCTGTGGTCTTCTGACAGTAGACAGTGCAGATGACACAGGGATGACTTCACTCTGTGAAGCAGAATGGACCATGCCCTGGTAAAATGACCCAGATGTTTCTCAGCTCAATCTGCTGGTTGCAAAATGAGATTTTGAGTCCAGAATTGCAGGTTACTTTCTGGAGATACTAAAGATCCAGGCTTCTGTATGCATGGTATCTTTGGTTTTGTTTTTTTTTGTTTGGGGGTCACACCCAGCAGAGCTCAGGAATTACTTCTGACTCTGCACTCAGAAATCTCTCCTGACAGGTTCAGGGGACCATGTGGAATGCTGGGAATAGAACCCGACTGTCCTGAGTCGTCCACTTGTAAAGCCAACGCACTACCACTGTGCTATCATTCCAGTCCCTGTATCGTATCTTTGTAAATATTGATTTATCTTGAAAACAAATCCCCCCATAAATTGAAACATTACCTGTGGAGATCTATTCCAATTTGGACCCTCGGTTTGTACTTTTTCTCTAAGATCCACTACTATTTATATATTTTTAAGGAGGTCAATCAATATATAACATTATATAAATCTCAGGTGTATAATATAATGATTCAACACGTATACACGTTGCAAAATGATCCCCACTCTAAGTCTAGTTATCACCCATCATTATACTTCTTTACAATTATTTTGTGTGTGTTATAAGAATCTTTGAGATAAATTCTCTTAACTTCTAAATTTATGAAAGAGGAAGTACACTGGTGTTAATTTAAAAAAAATCTGGCTGGGGCTACTCCAGATAATGCTTAGGTATTATTCCTGGCTCTGCACTCAGGAATTACTCCTGGTAGTACTTGGAGGATCATGTGGGATGTGGAAATTGAATCCAGATTGAGTGCATATAAACAAAAGCCCAGCCTACTGTACTTTCACTCTGGCCCCTGCAATTTGAACTTTTTGAGTTTGTCAATAGGTACCTGTTTGGGATAAAGCAATTTAAAAAAATTTGGCTCAAATTCTTGGTCTATTTCCTTTTTTTTTTTTTTTTTTTTTTTTTTTTTTTTTTTTTTTTTTTTTTTTTTTTTTTTTTTTTTTTTGCATGGTGGGGTGTGAGGGTTGGATACTCCCAAGTGGTTACAGGAGGCCCAAGGGCAGCTCCCTGTGTTTCAGGGGGGATGGCTGCTGCTCAGACCTTGTGGTAACAATGACCACATCCAGACTGTACCCAGTCATGTGCTGTACTATTGCCTGCTTCTCTTCTCTTAAATGTCAATCAATCTGTATTTCTGTAAAGAAAAGTGTCTGCTACTATTCCTGATAAAGTTTTTATTTTATATATTTAAAGAAATCAGGGACTGGATGGTCTTTTCAGAACAAACCCTCAGACAGAACGAACAGAGAAAAGGTAAGTGCAACTGTATAGAACCAGAAAAATGTAAGCTCTCTTATTGTTTGTTTCATTCTGTTTGACATTAACTATAATGGAGTTGCGACCTTTAGCATAAAAGCATACTAACAGATGGATGACTCTTTTAGTATTATGTTTTTAGTTCAGACATAACTACTCAGAAGGATTTTTATTCTTCCATTCATTAGGAGTAAATGAACAATTCATTAAGACTGTTTATGATATTTGACCTTTCAAGACACTATAAAATTTAATTTCAACATTCAAAATAATATCCAAGTTTATTTTATTTCTTTTATGTGAATGCCTTTGTATTTTACAGAGCCAAAAGTCTCGAAAGTCTCATTTTTCTTAATGCCCGGATGGACAAAGATGGCAAAAGGTAACCTTTGATTAAAACTCTCACAGAACTCTTTGATTACCTACTAACTTCTTGTATAATGAGTCAAATGCCATTTCCTGGAAGGAACTTTCTGCTCTGAACTCAGGGTCAGGCATACTGGTAAAATAACCTCTGGTCATGCTTAGGAGATAACAGATCAGATCATCATTTTGTACTGACCAATGCCAATTGAGTGACTGAGCAAATTGTTTAACCTCTGGAGACCTCGGTTTCCTCATTCCAGAATAAGGCTGGGATAATCTGAATAATCTTCAAGTTTTCTTTCAAGCCTAAAAGTGAAGAGAGCAGGTTGCTCATTTAAAAAGATTGCTAGTGTTGGGATTGGAGCAGTGGTGCAAGTGGTAAGGCCTTGCGTGTCCTAACCTAGAAGGATCGTTCAATCTCCAAGCGTCCCATATGGTCCCCAAAGCCAGGAGTGATTTCTGAGCACATAGCCAGGAGTAACTCCTGAGCGTCACCGGTGTGGCCCAAAAACAAAAACAAAAATGCTACTGTTAAGGTAGTGATCTACAGACTGATTTTAGTGAATATGTTGATTATAAGATATATGAAGCTGGTAGGCTAAACCTCCTCCAATGTAGACTTTATAATGTGCTGAAACACTTTTTAGTTGGATGCTTGGTTGAACAATTTCAGGTGTATAGTTCAGATATATTAGCAAATTTCAGGAAGTCAATATATATGTTTTATTTATTTTGTATTATGAAAGTGTTGATATATGATCGCTATCTGAAAGCGTAACATTTAAGAGACCAATTTATAATTCTAGACTGACATACTGGAAAATTAATTTATGCCATTGATATTATTTTTCATGTTGGAAGAAACCAAACTCTCAGTTTGATGAAAGAAAATCCCAGAATGGTCGCCAATAGCAAGGGGTAAGTATTTATGAGACTTCTTTTTCTCCAGTTTAGCGACTACACTACATTTTATTTGTTATATTTTACTTTCTAAGATGACAATTATTTTTATCATCTTGGTTATCTTTCTTCGGAGGGGTCAGAGTAGTTAATCCATAATTATCTATTCCCAAGGGTTGCTTCTATTTCTGTGCTCTGGGATTACTCCTGGCTCTGTTCTATGTTCAGGGACTACTGTTGGAAGGGCTCAGAGGACCATATATATTTAGTGCTGGCAATTGAAACTAGTCAGTCATATGCAAGGTAATCAACTTATCCACTGTACACCCTCTCCATCCCATCCTGGTTTTCTTTAAAAGACATTTATATGTGCCAATCCATGTACAGAAATGTATTCTAGTTTTCCAAGTCAATCTTGACAGCTGCATTCTCAACCTTCTTTGATACATAACACTGGGCAAAGCCAAATATTGAAAGATGTTCATAATAACTTTATAAATATTGACTATATAAAAAACATGCTACTAAGGTGATCAAAACACGAAGGTATTATTACAGGTGAATATTTTCTAAAAGGGAACAAATAAAGCAATAAAAACTCACAAAATTACTGTAGACGGTTACATGAATTTCACAGAGAAAATTGAGATTTCTTATATATAAAGAGTTCAGAGAAATTTAAATATAACTAAACTGATCTAAGATTTTTGATGTTTCCCCCAAGAAGTCAAGACTTAGAAACGATTATCAAAGTGAACAACAGGACAGATAGAGCTAGAAGAGGGTAAGAACTACATTGATGATTCTAAATCTTAGTTATTTTTCTCCCAGATTACTATGTAATCTTAGTAATATTCAGAAATCACATACTTAGATTTTCTATTCTCTCCTGTGTTGATTGCTATTGCTTTCTTTAGTTTTTACTTTGGAAATAGTATTGGGTTGATATTATTTCTAAACTTACATTTACATAGAACCTGATACATTTTAAGAGGTTATATTAATGGACAATTTCTATAATAAAATGTACAGAATAAAAATAAAAAATAAATAATAAAAAATAAAAAAATAGGGGCCCGGGAGATAGCATGGAGGTAAGGCGCTTGCCTTTCATGCAAAAGGTCATCGGTTCGAATCCCGGTGCCCCATATGGTCCCCCGTGCCTGCCAGGAGCAATTTCTGAGCATGGAGCCAGGAGTAACCCCTGAGCACTGCCGGGTGTGGCCCAAAAACAAAAAAATAAATAAATAAAAATAAATAAATAAAAAAATAAAATAAAATAAAAAAATAAAAATGTACAGAATGAGTATGTTTATGTGTATGTATATTGAGAAAGAAAGAGTGTACTATAAAAATACTTCACACTGTTCTACATCTTTTTCTAAAAGACGTGAAGACTTTGGTAGTGTTATCAAAGTGAACTCCAAAGAAAGTGAAAATACTACTGGGTAAGTCATTTTTTAGTATTCTTAAACCTATTTTTAAAAATTTTTTTTATTATGAAAAAATATGGAACGCTTCACGAATTTGCGTGTCATCCTTGCGCAGGGGCCATTCTAATCTTCTCTGTATCGTTCCAATTTTAGTATATGTGCTGCCGAAGCGAGCACTCTTAAACCTATTTTTATAAAATAAGTAACTAGCATTTTATTAGTGCTTATAAAATAAATTTTATAACAACATGATGAAATCATTTGGTATTTTAACTTCATAGCCACATTCATTATCATACAAGTAGACAGCAATGGTGTCTACCATCCCTCCTAATTTTCAATAAAATGTAAAATTTTAAGTGAATTCTTCCAGTGTTAAATAGTTATCTACTTTTCTCCCTTATTTGGAGTTTTGATTTATTTTTAGGAGTGAGTTTGTTTCTAAAGAAAGCATCACAATTTCAAAGTGAATCTTAAAATGACAAGGATAGCCAAGCGAAATTTGACTAAAATGCTTGTAAATCAACTCTTCAAAAGACAGTGGTCTCAGAAGGCAGGAATAGACCTGGCAGTTAAAAAACATCTCATCACTGCTTCTCCAATTTTGGATTCTGCTAACATGGCAATAATACTAAATCAAGATACTTTTGTCATCCTCTGCTGCCCCTTTTGGGTTCTGATTATAGAGTTTTGCTCCACCTTCATGGGGGATCATGTGTGTCTCTCCCCTGAAAAATGAGTCCTTGTAAGGAATTTTGTATTTTATTACTCACTGTAACCTAATTATATTTCTCAAATCTCAAAATGTGAAAATAGTTGGATTTATATGAAGGAATATTCTTCAAATTATTCTTTTTAATAATGTTAACTTATTACTTTTATTGCTAACTTGTATTTATTATTGTTTTAAAACTAGAGAATAGACAAGTTTACCTAATTTGTTGATTAGGGATTTATATTATGTGTGGATCCAGTATAGGACATTATTTAATTTAGATTACCTCAATGCTACCACTTGGAGTTGTCAAACAAGGTCTAAGAGCAAATTTTTTATGTTTCTTCTATATTTACCAAATTTGAGAATAAAATAAAGTAAGTTTTATGTTTCTTATTTAAAAATTATTAAACAATTATCTTCAGCTCAAGATGTAAGAAAAAATTTATATTTCAGGCTTTAAAATTTTATTGGTTTAAGCATATATAATTTTCTACTGATTTTCTTGACCTATGTTTTATTTTAATAACATTTATTAAAACTCATTTCTTTATTCAAAGAAAACAAGACCTCAGTGGACATATTAAAATGAATTCTGAAACAAATAAAAATATCAAGAGGTAGGACACTTGAAGTTTTTTATTTATTGACCTTTATTAGCATATTGGAATCTTATTGTTTGTATGCAGAAAAGTAAATTAAAAGTCAAAACAAGGGGCCCGGGAGATAGCATGAAGGTAAGGCGTTTGCCTTTCATGCAAAAGGTCATCGGTTCAAATCCCGGTGCCCCATATCGATTCGAATCCCCCGTGCCTGCCAGGAGCAATTTCTGAGCATGGAGCCAGGAGTAACCCCTGAGCACTGCTGGGTGAGACCCAAACCACCCCCCCCAAAAAAGTCAAAACAAAACTGAATGCCTTTTTCCCTATAGTAAGACATACTATACAAATAATGTATTATACTGGGGTATAGTTTGCTACCAGGTAGTTTTTGAGAGATTACATGGAAATTCGTTCTCTGTTAAGCTATATGATTTATTTCTTCATATGTGTGTCTGCATACATGGAGTAAATTTCAGTCTGAGTGCAGAAGACTGATGTCTTCTCAAGTCATCAGGCAGATAGACAGGCAGCCTCTTAGATGAAGCTCTTTTGTTCTAGCCAGACCTTTAACTGATTGGATGGGGCTCACCCATGTTAGGGGAAACTCTGCTATACTCAGTTACCAATGTAAATATTAGTATACCTTAAAGCACCATCTCAGACATACTCACAATAAAGTTTGACCAAATATCTGGGCACCTGGAGACCCAAATCAATGACACATGATACTAGCCATTGAGATGAGTATAGATGTTAGTGCATGGACAAATGTATCTGAGTGTATGTATGTATAGCTATAAGTACTATGTGTTTATGTATAAGTAGGGTATAAGTGCAGACTCATGAACATGTAGTTTGTATATGAGAATTGTGTGTATTTGTGTGTAATGCAATTCTGTGTAGCACATGTGGTGTATATTAAATAATGAAGAGTTCAGTGAAGTGAACTTCATAAAAGAGTTGTCCTAGCCATGAATTTTCAAGTAAATCTGGAGAGCTTATGTTCTCTTGCCTTTTATTTTTTAAAAAGCAGATGAAATAGATTTAAAATGTAACTGGTTGGCATGTTACTGAAAACAGTATACCAAATAATTCCATGTGGTTTACTTTCAACTTCTTTCCACTTTGTTAACTCAGCTCATGATATTGTTAGTTGGATCTAAAATGTGTCGCGGATGCCTGCAGGTTCCATCAGTATGGCAGAGCATGAGCTCAGGGTGCTGAATGTTGCTGTTTACAATAGACTAGTCTGTCCTCAGCACCATAATATAAGAGAGTCATAGTGAATCTACAGACTGAGCATCAAGCGTTAATTTCCTTCCTCCGTTGGTAGTTCAGAGAGTTAACCTTAATGGATTGTTTCCAGATTTTTGCTATTATGAATGGTGCTGCGATGAACATAGGAGTGCAAAGCCATTTCTACATTTTGTTATGGGGCCCAAAGGGTATATTTCCAGGAGCAGTATTGCTAAGTCATTTTAAAGTTTTTGCTAAGCTCATTTTTAAGTTTTTGGAGGAATGTCCAGATTATTTTCCAAAAAGACTGCACCAATGGGCGTTCCCACCAGAAATGGATGAGAGAACCTTTCTCTTTGCTCTCTGTGGATATTTTTTTTCTCTGATTTCCTTTATTGATCACACACAGATAGGAGTACTATCTGGTGTAGCATAAACGTAAAATACACATGCAAATACTTATGAAAGATTAAATTTCATTAGCATCAGAAGCAGAGTAGTAAGCAGTGGCAATAAAACACTAGCATGTATTTGTGACTAGTTGAATTTCATAATACAGTAAATATAGTCCTCATGGTTCCATGGGTTTTCAATATTCCTATTTTTTGTGTCCATTCACACAACTATATTTTACAATTTTAATGCACAGTTATATACACCAAAGGCAGGTATCAGGTTGTAGAATCATGAAATTTAAGAAATTAGTGTATTCATTTCAGTCCAGTATAATGAGTAGCAAATCTGCTAGCAAGTATAAATTTATAAAATACAAATTCTGCAAAGTTGATTTTAAAGTTCCACAGCTTTCAAAAATTAATATAAAAATGATGTGCCTCTCAACTTTCCATAAGTTGTATATAAAGACTATTACAAAATGTTTAGCACATCAGCAGAGGCTAAGAGCCTAGCAATGAACAAGTAAAAATAAAGACACTGTGTGTAGTATTAGGTAGACCAAATAGTTTCAAGATTAAATGATTATTTAATATTTTGAATTGCAGTAAGTTTAAAGATGCACACATCCCTAGATACGTTAGTGAACTCTTTTGGGTGGGTGTTGATACTTGAGTTTTAATTGACAGTTTTATCCACTATCTGCCTGTCATTAACTTCATTATTTTTTCTATGTATTAAAGGGGCCAGAGCCTTGATAATCTCATCAAAGTGACTTTTGAAGACAAGAGAAGTAGCCCAGGGTAAGGATTATTTCTGATCAACTTCTTTCTTTATCTACACCAATTTGTGTACTAGTCAGTGAATAGAATTGTAAAATATTGGAATTTGAAACAGAAAGCCCAGGCTATTAACTTCCCAGCTTGGTGCCTTTGAGTAAATCTCTTAACTGTTCTTAGCTGAGGAGTTTTTGGGTGTAAAATAAAAACTATTATTTCAATCTGACTATTGTTCGATTGTTAAAAAGTCAAGTGAAATAATAGGCATACGTATCTTTTTTAAATTTGGTTTTAAAATAAAACAATTCTGCTTCAATAAAAATATTTGGTTCACCATCCCTCTATAACACACACCAAAAAGAAAAAAGAAAAAAATTTGCCTCATGTGATCTAGTAAGAATTATTTTCATCATATTCTTTTATACTGCTGTTCTTTTCTAGAAATTTCTTTCCTCCCACTCCCCACATCTAGCAGTGCTCAGAGTTTACTTCTGACTCTGTGCTTAGGGATTAGTCCTGGCAGTGGCAAGGGATTATAAATGGTGTTGAAGATTAAAATTAGATCAGCTGTGTGCAAGGCAAACACCTATCTCCTTTCCATCTTCCTTACTAGTCTGTTTATTCTTTACATACTTTTTGGAATTATCATAATTCTGTATAAAGCTGTTCTGGTACAAACTTCTGAATAGATTCATCCTGCTTAGTAAGTAAATCATGTTGATCACTATGTTCAGCTACTTTACTACAGTATAAAAAAGTTATTTATGTCTGTTGGTAATCAAACATCTCAAACTGTGTGTAAAGTTTGCACAGTGTTGGCAAACTCTGCACACAATTCATCCTTCATAGTATTAAGAATGATCTCTACTAACTGAGAAAATAAATCAAAGAATTGGAGAGTGTTCATTTACATATAGTAGGTCAGGGAATGGTCCCCAGCACAGAATGGTACCATAGAACCTCTAGCAATGGCCCCTGAGCACCAAGCCAGGAACAGTCTCTGAGCATTTCTAGGTGTGGCCTCCAAAACAAGCAAACAAAAATTGTTTCTCTGGTTGAATCTCATGATGAAATGACATCATCAGAGAAAATGACTTTGCCAGGGTGAGGGAAGGAAAGTCCTTCCTAGTAATTCTTCAAATTACTATGATTTTATTTCTCTTTAAAATCTCTTTTCACATGGAAATTGCCAAAAATATATCATCTAAGTATAGCAATAGTACAAGTCAGAATATCAAAAATTTAGATGGCAGTCAAAAATTATACTCTATACTGACCACGGAGATAGTTCAAAGAGTTAGCAAATGCTTTGTATATGAGACCCCCCAGACTGAATTATCCACTTTTCATGATTCTCCCAGGACCACTGGGAGAAACTCTCAAGCAGCAAGCCTAGAATATCTATCTATCCCCTGGACACCACTGAGGGTTGCTCCCCAGTTAAAAACATATTGTACTTTTAAAATTAAGGACATACCCTGGTATTTACTTTTTTTAAATTTGGCAAAATGCATCTTGAGTATATATTCCTTCAAATGAAAATACTTGCTTGATTTATTTTCACTATTACCATATTTTTGTTTGTTTGATTGATTTCATTCTTTGTTTTATTCTCTGCTGTTTTGTTTATAAAAGTTCCAAAGAGCTTGATAACCTCATCAAAGTGACTCCAAGAACAGAAAAAAGTGGACGAGGGTAAGATTTATTGCTTTTCTATTTTTTTTGTTTAGTGCTAATAATGCTGAAAATATAATTATTAAACAATCATTTCTGTAGACTTACGCTGAATTTAGTAACAAAAAAATTGGGGCCAGAGCGACAGTGGTAGAGTGTTTGCCTTGCATGCGACTGACCCAGAATGGACCTGGTTTTGATCCCCGATGTCCCCTATGGTTCCCCAAGCCAGGAGCAATTTCTGAGCTCCTAGCCAGGAGCATCACAGGGTGTGGCACAAAAAGCAAAATAAATTAATTAATTAATAAAAAATTCACCTCACCTCCAAGATCATCTATCTAAAATGTGAAATTTTTTGATTGACCTATTAATAATATAATTGAGCTACTCTTTAAGTCCATAATTTTTTTCCTAGAATTAAATAAACCAGTTGTATTCATTGTTTATGTTTATTTTTCTTCAGCAGAGAGTGATAGCACAGGAGAGGGATAGTGAACTAGACCAAATCTGTAGATACCTAGGCCTCACAAACTGTGAAATAGGGCAGAGTTTCCTCTGTCTGGACTGTTTACTCATTGAGGAAATTAGACTAGATAATCCTAGTGATTTCCATTATTGATTCAGTCATAAGTCCTAATAATTTAGGGAGTCTAGGGTTAGGTATTGAGCTTTAAATTCCAGCCCTGCTATTGCTATTCATACTAAGAAATGAATATGTTAGTTTCTGAGTTTTTGCCTAGTGAAATCAGATAATACTTTCTATGTCATAGGTTTGAGGCAAATATCTCATGCAAATTATATAAATCACTTAGAACAGTATATGATGAATTTTCTGAATTTACTGTCTATTACTTTTATGCATCTATAATTAGCTACGTAATATATTTACCATATGTATCTGTGTGTCGATGCTAAGAAACTGCAACTAAAGATAATCTGATTATAAATGTAATGTATAGAATAAATGTAATGTATTTATTTATCATAAATAAAATGTTTTCATAATGCAAATATTTAGTATGTGCTGTCACATGAGATAAATTGACCACTAATTTTATTCTTTTTTCCATATTTTAAAGGGATAAAAGCCTTGATAGTCTCATCAAAGTGACTCCTGAAACCAAGAGAACTAAGCAAGGGTGAGGTTTATAGAACTGTTCTCTCTATCCCTCTGTCTTCCATTTAGTTCATCAAATGTGGCAGAATTCATTGTTCTATCACCCAAAGAAACAGTTGTAGCAGGGCCTAAGTGGTGGTGCAAGTGGTAGGGTGTCTGCCTTGCATGCACTAACCTAGGACAGATTACAGTTCAATCCCCCAGTGTCCCATATAGTCCACCAAGCCAGGAGCGATTTCTGAGCACATGGCCAGGAGTAACCAGATGTAGCCCAAAAACTGAAAAAAAAA
>PVKC010013783.1:0-22670 GCA_004027635.1 Crocidura indochinensis | reverse complement strand
GTGACGCTGGGGGATCGAACAGCAGTTCGGCCTAGGTTAGCCCCATGCAAGGCAAACACCTTACCACTTGTGCCACCACTTCGGCCCCCAGGGTCACTTCTTACCACCTCACTGTCCCCTTCTACATAAACACGTGGGCAGTTCTGGAGGTCAAGTGCTCTTCATGAATCCACCAAATGATCTGCATGGCTACATTCGTTGTGCTTCCAAATCTTGTGCAGAGATGATATAGGTTTAAGGCATCTTCCCTGCATGAAGCTGTGACGTAATTAAATATATGGCACCTCATGGTCCTCAGAACAGTGAGCCAGGACTAGCCCCTTAGCACCAGTGACTGTGATTCAACCTCCTCTTTCTCACCCCAAAGAGAGTGTGAAGGCGTGACAAGAGCACTGAGTGCGGATGGAAGCCAGACCTTGTGGCTACTGAGAAAGAACACCATGACAACATCTCAGGAGCCTGGGCAGTAGCTAATCACACAAAGGCACCATCAAATGCCCAAGGCAATCTGAGACCATAACTCTCAGGTACCTGGGCTTTGCATATGTGTTTCCTGCCACCCTCACCCCCTTACACACACACATACACACACACACACACACACACACACACACACACACACATACACGCTTTCTTCCCCTTCTAGGTTCCTTTGTGTCTATCTCTTGTGTCCTTTGTCAAAAATGAGGCTCACTGTGGAGAGCTTATGATTTCTCTTGGGGGCTGAAACTGAGCAGTAACCATGCATGAACCTTCCACTGAAGAACAGGGATCTACCCTGGAAGCATGCTCGCATGCACTCCATCCACACACTCATATGCATACATGGAAGACAGACTCCTGCACATGTGACCATGTGTGTCGACTCGGGCACTTCCCACTCCCACGCCTGCACTCAGAGGTGTCTAGGCATCCCAAAAGCACTCTCCCCAACTCCCTGGTATCCACAGGCCACTTACATGCACACAGGCAAAATTACATGTTAACATGCATGCACAATCGCCCACTCTGTGACATTGAGGATGGTGAATGCCTCTTTACAATCCTAGCCAGAGAAGAAAGTGTGGACAACAGCCGGTCCAGTGCAGTAACCGCTTAAGCAGGGACATGATGTTGGAATCTCTCTACAACTTCCGTCCCCCAGAGAGCCCAGCACCAGCCCAGAGCTGTTCTGGGCGTTTTGCCCGCAGCTGTCTCCTGCTTGTCCTCGGGCCGACCGGGCGTCCTCGGCACGCGGGTATTCACCACTACATCGAAGACCTTGTTTCCAGCCGTAGTCAATCGAGCGAGGAGAACTTCCAAGTTTCCATCTCAATGGAAATCGACTGTTCTAAACCTAAGCCCCCTGTAAGCGAGCCAAGAGGCTCCCTGACTTTGCATTTTAAGTAGCGGTGCTACCCTAGCCGGGAGCGAAGTCGCCTTGACTCTAAATAAGGCAGGGAAGCCCTCTGGTGGCTGTATCTGACATGACATCTGGCTTTGCAGAATTCACAGAGACCAAGGGTTTGGAAAAAACCTTGTTTCATCAATTCCAAAATTGCTTTCTCAAAGGCTCGCTCCACGAATGATAGCACAGCGGTAGGGCGTTTGCATTGCATGTGGCTGACCCGAGACAGGCCGGGTGCAATTCCCCATATCCATATGGTCCCTGAGCCTGCCAGGAGTGAGTTCTGAGTGGAGAGCCAGGAATAACCTCTGAGCGCCGCTGGGTGTGGCCCAAAAACAAAACAAACAAATAAAAAACCAAAGGCTTATTCCAGTGCCTTTGCCCTTATTCTGGTCTTATCATACATGCAATATGATAGCTAGGTGCAATGGTTTGTCTCCTGGGTCTCTGTCACTGACTTCTGTATCTAATCTGTTCTATACCTTGCTGTCAAATTCATCTACAAGACAGTCACTGGTAATCTACATTTTTTGTTGAAAATTTCAAACTTCCCTACTGGGAGAACAAATAAGTAGTTGCTAGGAGCTGGGAGAGGCTTTCACTATGAAAAAGCATTGCATTAGCAAGTTGGAAAGTAATGGAATATCCAATATCCTGATTGTGGTTGAGGTTACCAAACATATACATGTATAAAATTCAGAACTCTTCCAAAAAAGTAAAGTGTATTACATAAAAATATAAAGGCAAACCACATTGAAAACCCAGAAGCAAATACATTTTGATTTCAACAAGTCAAGAAATAAAGACCTAGTCACCTGTAATGTGCAAGGTCATAGATTAAGCAAAAAAAGGGGGAGGGGCAACAGCATCTGGTAGACAGTACTTTTAGAGACCTTAGCTTTGAAATCTAGAGCTAAGACTGAACTGCTCTGCTGCTAATGAAATGTGTTGAGGAATGTTGTTTACTCCTTTTAAAGTTTAGTTATGTGAATAGTAAAAAAGAGTATGGACAAAGAAGTTGAAAATCTTGTAACACCGCTAATGATAAAGTTGATGTCGCCAATAATACTGTAGACTCTATTTTCAAAATATATTCAGAATTCAACCAGTCTCAACAACCCTCTGCATTACCCTGTCATCTCCTGCAATCATTTACTAATTCTTCACCCTGCTTCCCCCTAGCCTCTCTTCTAGCCCAGCAATCTTGTCACTCATTGGCTCGAATCTCTTCTGTGGTTCCCCATGTCACTTAGTAGAAAAATCCAAGTAAAAGACTCAGCTTGGAGAAATCATCAAAGTTCTCATCAAATCCTAGAAGAGTGGTTTTCCCACAAAAAGTCCAAAAATACTTAAGAAATAAACTGAAGAAGACCGAAGTAAATAACAAAACATTCCATACTGGGGCCAGGCGGTGGTGCTGGAGGTAAGGTGCCTGCCTTGCCTGCGCTAGCCTAGGTCGGACTGCAGTTCGATCCCCCAGTTTCCCATATGGTCCCCAAGCCAGGAGCGACTTCTGAGCGCATAGCCAGGAGTATCTCCTGAGCGTCACTGGGTGTGGCCCAAAAACAACAACAACAACAAAAAACATTCCATACTCATGCATTGGAAAGTCAATATTATCAAAATGACCATCTTACCTAAACTACTAGACTCAATGCAACCCCTATCCAAATTCAGACAATTCTTCAAGGTCTTACAACAGTCCATTCCATTATAAAGTTTGTGTGAAATCATAAAAGACCCTGGATAGCCAAAAACGTATAAAAAACAAAAAAACAAAATAAACAAACAAAAACAACCAAGAAACTGAAAGGCATCTCATTATCTAATTTGAAGTTGTACTACAAAGCCATAGTCATCAACATAGCACAGTATTGGAACAAAGGCAGTCTTTCAGATCAGTGGATCACAATAGAATATCCAATGACAAATCCTCAAGTCAACTGTGTTTTGACAAAGAGGCTGAAAACATAAAATGGAATAAAGCCACTTCAACAAATTGTGTTGGGACAATTGTATAGCCATGTGTAGGACTCATATCTCACACATTACACAAAAGTTAAATCCAAGACCTTGAGATCAGATATGAATCTATAAAATATATTGAACAAAGGCAGGATGTTCCAAGACCTTTACCTCAAAAGAGTCATTAATGATATGATGTCAATGGCAAACTACAGAATCCGATCTGAACAAATGGGACTATCTCAAACTAAAAAGTTTCTGTATGGCAAAAGAAGCACTGGCTAAAACTAAAACATGGCTAACTGAATGGGAGAAAACATTTGCACCCAGCACATCAAATAAAGGGTTAATATCTAGGATATACAAAATATTTACAAAGATTAACTCCCCAAAATATAAAAACTAGAGAGAGGAAATGAACAGAAACCTCTTTAAGGAAGAACAATGGATAGCCAACATCATCACTTATCATTAGGTAAACCCAAATCAAGATGACAATGAAATAGATTACTTAAATTAGTAAGGGGATGATGTGAAATAATGGGGGACAGGAATCAAGCGGACTTGGGTTCATTGATGGTATTAAAGAATAATAGAAATAAATATCCAGGGGCTGGAGAGATAGCATGGAGGTAAGGCGCTTGCCTTTTATGCAGAAGGTCATTGGTTCAAATCCCTGCATCCCATATGGTACCCCGAGCCTGCCAGGAATGATTTCTGAGAGTGGAGCCAGGAGTAACCCCTGAGCGCTGCCGGGTGTGACATAAAAAAAAAAGGAAGGAAGGAAGGAAGGAAGGAAGGAAGGAAGGAAGGAAGGAAGGAAGGAAGGAAGGAAGGAAGGAAGGAAGGAAGGAAGGAAGGAAGGAAGGAAGGAAGGAAGGAAGGAAGGAACACCCAAACCACAACAATGAAATAATGAGACTCAAACTTAAACAACCAACTTAAGGTGTTGGAGAGTTTCATGAAGGTAAGGCATTTGCCTTGCATGCAGAAGGACAGTGGTTCAAATCCCAGCATATGGAGTGCTGCCAGGTGTGACCCAAAAACAAAAACAAAAAACAACTTAAAAAGATGCATGTTATGAAGGCAAGATGGGGTGGACTCTGGGAACATTAATGTAGGCAAATTGATACTGATGGTGGGATTGGTGCTGAAGCATTGTATATCTAGAACTTTATTATGAATAAATTTATAATTCACAATTATTTTAAATAAAAATAACAAAAGAGTGCTTTTTCACTTTCACACCACACACACCCCAAAAAACAGCACCAGTGTGAGAACCAGTCCTTGGATGGTCAGTTAAGAACAATCAATGGTGGTGGGGCCGTCGAGATAGCATGGAGGTAAGGCCTTTTTGCCTTTCATGTAGAAAGATGGTGGTTCAAATCCTGGCATCCCATATGGTCCCTAGTGCCTGCCAAAGGCGATTTCTGAGCATAGAGCTAGGATTAACCCCGGAGTGCTGACGGGTGTGACCCAAAAATCAGAAACCAAAAAAAAAAAAAAAAAAAAAAAAAAAAGAACAATGATGGGAGATCAGTGATTTTCAACCTTAGTACGTCAGTATACTGGCACCCATTTGTGGGCCAGTATTTGAAAACTTCTGATAAAAGCCTCTATATAGTCTGTCTCTATTTGCCTCTCACACTGACTTCTATAGCTTCTCTCCTGAACATATTTCTGGGTTTAAATCCCAGAAACTCATTTGCAGCCTTTGCTCTGCCTCTCCCCTCTATCCAGTAACCCTTTCCTAGTAAACAGCTCAGTCTTTTCCCTCATTTATAAAGTGCCTTGGATGACACCACTCAAAAAATAGAAGTCTATCCAGATCATAATTAAAGCTTATTTAGTTAGTTTTGGACTAGGAATCATACCTAGCAGTGCTGAGAGCTATTCTTGGCTCTGTGCTCAGGAATCATTCCCCTGAAACACATCCCACCTAAGACTGTAAGGCCAGATCCTTCACATACACTTCTAGACATTTCCTGGCCCACCACATTTAAAGTATAACTTTGTTCTGCTTTCCCTATCCCTAACAATCCTTTCATTTTAACAAACATTCTTTTGCTTTCTATTTCTTATAGAACAAATGCAAACATTGGTAAGTGGTTCTCTCATAAATGAGAGTATGACTTGAACAATTTAAAAATATTTTAAACTGTATAAAGCCATTAGAGGTATTTAAAAGATTAAAGACTGCCTACTAAAGTTTAAAAAAAAGCTTATTCTAAATTGTATATAAACCCAACCAAAAGGATAGCTTCTTTCTACTGAATAATATACATTGGGAAAGGTAGTACAGAGACACTAGTATCACATCGGGTCTGTTCCCAGTTCAATCCCCAGAACCAAAGTTCCTTTCCCTCAACCCCAGTCCTACCAAAAGAGTCAGAGGTAGATCCTTGAATACTATTAGGTGTGGTCCCCAAACTCTAAACAATAAATACATATATTAAGAAGTCTAGTAGTTTAATTCAAATCTCTAAATTGGCAACCATCCAACTTTATCAATTTACCAGCTTTATCAATTTACCAGAAAGCAAATAAAAATATGATATTCTTAATAAAATAAAACACAATAAAAAAATGAATAAAGGATACCATTAACAAATCCTAGACTTCCAAAGAAGTCAGATATAAAAAGTAACATTGATGTGATTTATTTGAAGAGAAATACAGATATTTTAATAATATAAATTAGAATATAAATCAAAGTGATATGTGTCCTGATGGAGAGGTCATCTAATATTTGTCAAAATAATAATTATAAATCAATCTTCTGGGGCCCGGGAAATAGCATGGAGATAAGGTGTTTGCCTTTCATGCAAAAGGTCATCGGTTCGAATCCCGGTGCCCCATATGGTCCCCCGTGCCTGCCAGGAGCAATTTCTGAGCATGGAGCCAGGAGTAACCCCTGAGCACTGCCGGGTGTGACCCAAAAACCAAAAAATAAATAAATAAATAAATAAATAAATAAATAAATAAATCTTCTGGGCTGGCTTTATTACAGATAATATTTATTGAATATCTAGCTTCAGTTCCTTGGCATAGAATTATTTGTTAAATAAATGATAGTTTACTTTCTTGCATGCTTTCAGTCATGCTATCTTAATAATTTGCTAATAAATGGCATAGTTTATTTATTATTTAGTAGATAAATTAATATTAAAGCAATAATTTATTAAATAATTTGCTAAATAAATGATAGTGTACTTTCTTACAAGTTTTCAAGTCATGTTATCTTATTAATTACATCAAAACCAAAAATTCCAGTTGGAGAAATCATTGGTTGCCACTCAGAAACCATCCTTCGTTTCTTTCTTACTAGTAAAATCCATATTCTCATTCAAGGAACCCTGGAAAGATAAGTAAGGGTAGACAAATCTCAGCATTCCCATGCTGATTTGCTAAATGCACACTTCAAGCAAGACACTTGAATTTCCAAGGCCCCTACATTCATGTACCTAGGAATGCCTGTGTGTCCAATTTGGTCTAGGTCTATTTGTCTACTGAGATCTAGAGAATAATTCAGATAAACTAGAGAGTCTTCTCCATGCTAAGAGGGGACACTCAACCACCTGGCCCCTGTTTTTACCTTTAGACAAATAAGCCTGCATTTGGGGACACTCCTTTGACCATGTGGATCATAGAAACAAGAATACAGTGTTCTCAAGTAACAGAATTATCAAACCAAGTACTTCCCTTCAGAGACTGGAGCCATTACACAGTGGGTATAAGAGTAATGTAACTATATAATCAAAGAACGCTTGACCTGGAAAGAGTTCAACGTGCTGGAGGGGCAAGCTTTGCATGTGGGAGGACTGATTTGATTCCCAGCATAGGAGTAACCTCTGAACACCACTATTGTGGACCCAAACCAAAAATAAGTTAAATAATTAATATTAAAGATGCTTATTAATACAATGTAGTTTTCAGTACATTTTAGTTACTCCTTGTGCCTTAATTTCAAATATTTTTCAGTATTTATTCAGAATAGTTAAATATATCAAACTCCGGGGCCCGGGAGATAGCATGGAGGTAAGGCGTTTGCCTTTCATGCAAAAGGTCATCGGTTCGAATCCCGGTGCCCCATATGGTCCCCCGTGCCTGCCAGGAGCAATTTCTGAGCATGGAGCCAGGAGGAACCCCTGAGCACTGCTGGGTGTGACCCAAAAAATAAATAAATAGGGGCTGGGCGGTGGCGCTGGAGGTAAGGTGCCTGCGCTAACCTAGGACGAACTGCGGTTCGATCCCCCCAGTTCCCCATATGGTCCCCGTGCCTGCCAGGAGCGACTTCTGAGCGAATAGCCAGGAGTAACCCCTGATCGTCACCGGGTGTGACCCCAAAACAGAAAATAAATAAATAAATAAATAAATAAATCAAACTTCAAATAACTAAACCTCTGAATACAAAGTAACTCATTCATAAAAATGTCAAAACTTAATTTTTTTATACTTCTGGTATTAGCCAACATTTTGAATTTGAAGGTCAAAGATACAGTGGAGGAGATAAAGCCTTTTCTTATATACAGCTACCCATAGATAACCTCCAGCCATTGCTAGAGGATACCCCTGGACCCAGAACCAGAAATAGTTTCTAACCTTTGCTTAAATGTGTCCCTCCTCCCAATCCAAACTTTTAGAACTGGTTGTAAATTTTTTTCATTATAATTGTATTATTTATATATATTTGTTTGTTTGTTTAGGGTTGCCTAAATTATCTCAGCAGAGCTCAGGTTTAATCCTGACTGTGCTCAGAGATAACTTCTAGAGGGGTTCAAGAAGCCATATGTTGTGCCAGGAATTGAACCCAGGTTGGCTCCAAGCAAGGAAAATTTCCTGCCCACCGTACTATACTGCTTCAGCCCCTCATGCACATCTTTTATTCCAAATTTTTCATTCTTTTTACTTAAACCATAACCCTCTATAATTTAGAGTTGCCTCTGCTGGCCAGATAATATTTATAAGCAGTAAAGACTGCAAATATCATTGCCAGATAGTCTAGTTACTTTGAAAGGTCTCTAGCATCACATTTTTTGGGGAAAAAATGACTAATAAGTGTGGAAACTCAAATTGCTTCATAGAATGACCTACACAGAGTTGAAGTGAATGTCATCCTATTTCAGTAAACTCTCTTGGCTCCGTTTCTCAAAAAAATGGTATTTTAGCCTTCAAATACCCAAGTATAATGAGACAAAACACCTTAAGAAGAATCTAAAATGGGGTCAGAGCAATAGCACAGTGGAAGGGCGTTTGCCTTGCATGCGGCTGACCCAGGATGGACCTGGGTTCGATTCTGGTTTCCCATATGGTTCCCAAGCCAGGAGCAATTTCTGAGCGTATAGACGGGAGTAACTCCTTAGCGTCACTGGGTGTGGCCCAAAAACAAAAACAAAAACAAAAAAAAAAGATATGAGATTTTTTCCAAAACGTCAGGACATTTATCCAGAAACCCCTTTTGAATTTCAAGAATATCAGAATATCAAAGGTTTTTATAGAATAGGAAACAGGGGGCCCGGGAGATAGCATGGAGGTAAGGCATTTGCCTTTCATGCAAAAAGTCATCGGTTCGAATCCCGGTGCCCCATATGGTCCCCCGTGCCTGCCAGGAGCAATTTCTGAGCATGGAGCCAGGAGTAACCCCTGAGCGCTGCCGGGTGTGACCCAAAAAAACCAAAAAGAAAAAAAAAAAAGGAAACAGGAAGAAATATTCAAATGAAGATTTCTCTGGAGAAATGTCTTCTCCTCTCATAAGGAAACAGGGGACAGAAGATAATTGAACCTTCCTTTAAATCTCCCCAGTCTTAAACATGGTCATCGTGTTTTGCTTTGGGGGATGCTCAGGGCTTATTCCTTATTCTGTATTCCTGCACTGTTCAGGGAATCAATGGGGTGCCAAGGATGGAATGACATTACTTGCTGTTTAATCGTTTCAGTCTTACATAGCTTCTTAGAGGGTCTGTCCTGTGTTACCAGAAGTTTGCATGATGCCAAGAACTGAGGTATAGCTTCTGCAAGGTAGAAGAGAAGCTGGAGAGCAGTGTTGAGTGTCATGAAATGAAAGCAAACTGCTGCTTTGTCTGGGATCATTTTACTCTGCATCCCTTCTCTCAGTAGTGGGGGGAAAGGTGTTTCCCCAGTTCAGAATCAAATATCTGCCATCCTGAAGCTGTCTTAGATCACCTGTAAGGGGCCACAGGACCCTAGCAGAATGTGGGAGTCCTTAAGGAGGACTTAGAGGAGGAATAATTAGTTGATGAAGCAATATCAATATGTTTCCAGAGAATTGCAGCAAGATCATCTCCAAAGTGTCCTCAAGATATCAGGGATATGGCTCAAGTAGTCCAGAATGGATGTCTTGCCTTGTGTAAGACTCAGGCTTGATTTCCTACACCTCCAGCTTGACCCAGTCCCACACAGTGTGGGCAATAAGGAAGAGAGAGAGTTGAGTGCATTTAAGAACTGAAAGAGGGAGCAAAGGGTTACCAGAGGACAGACGGAGAGGATACAGGAGAAAGAGAGAGAGGAGGGCCAGGGCCTGAGAGGACTTAATATAAAAAACATTCAGGGTTTTATCTCTGATGTAATGCAGCAAAGGAATTCTCTTGCTTCTTGTTGTCCTTTTCTGTCCCTTTGCTCATATATTGAGACATAAAGACTTTCTTGGTGGGAGGGGTGGGGAGGGATGACTTACCTTTTTCTCTAGCCCCTCTCTTTTCTGTTTTTAAAACCAGTGATGTGCTCAAGAAAACACTTGACTTCTCCTCGGCCAATTTCCTTTCTTTTGTCCAAGACATCACTTAAAAAGGAAAGTAGAATTATACTTAATCTAGATTCAACTTACATTTTCTTTCTCTTCTTTAGAATCTGGAATGAAAGACTCTGAAGACATCCAGTGACATCGTTTTAGCTCTCACTTGCTTCTTCCCAACCTCCCACACCTCACAGTATGGGCTGGGAAGGCCATACTTCTGTGGATGTTAACTCTGTGATTTCTGTGGATTGATTCACTTCTTAGGGCTCTTCCTCTTGCACCTAGCCCAACAAGAGTCTTGTTTGAGACTCATGGGGCTGCAGTGATAAAAGGGAGGTGATTAGAAATAGAAGTTATAAAAGCTTACCCTGCACCCAGCTTGTAAAATACATTTGCAGTTTGCACATTAAATCAACTATTCTAAGACAATCTGCCTCTCCACTCTCTACCTTATGGCCTCTAGAATATCCAGCTTGAAATGGCATTAAAATTCATTTTTAGGGCCAGAGTGACAGCACAGTGGTAAGGTGTGTCCAACACAGGACAGACCCCGATTCGAATCCCAGCATCCCATGTGGTCCCCCAAGTCTGCCAGGAGTGACTTTAGAGTGCGGAGCCAGGAATAAGTCCTGAGCACTGCTGAGTGTGACCCAGAAAACAAAATATTTTTTTATTTTTTAACAAATATGTATATTAAAATTACATTGGAAATGCTAACAATAACTCATGTATAAGATCAATAACGGGATACTTTATGCTTTTTATTTATTGGTTTATTTATTTATTGGTACACATGGCAGTACTCTGGGACTTTAGTTTTATACTAAGGACTCTTTTTTGGTAAAAAGATTGACTATGTGGGACTGAAGTGGTAGTACAGCAGGTAGGACCCTTGCCTTACATATAGTGACACAAATTTAATCCCCAATAATCCATATGATCCTCTGAGCCAAGAATGATTCTTGAATACAGAGCCAGGAACATTGTCAGGTGAGGCCCCCAAAACAAACAAAAAAAACAAGTAAAATGTTATTTTTATTACTTTAAACCCTATAATTTCATGAAACATGAGTTATTATGCAATAATCTGAAGACAAAACTTAATTCCTTCTTCCCACCAGGAAGTGAAGACTGCCACAGTGAAGCTTATAGTCTGTAGGAATAAGAAATGAACGGGTGCACAAGTTACGACTGGTCAATGCTTCAAGCAGGGATTATGTATTTTTAATGAGCTCTGCCAGCAATGGACAAGCAGTGCTCATTTTCTTCTGGTAAATAGCAGTCTGGCTCTAAGAAAAAAATCTTTTCCAAACATCGCATCAGCCAGTATCAATGTTTTGGTATTTTCCAGGATGTTCTCCTGTGGCTTAACCTCCAGTAGATGAGACTATGCAGAAAGTTCTTTTGAGAACCCTGAGCTCCGTGCCACTCCCAACTAAGTGCGGAACATCCCAGCTGGAGATGTCAGAGTGCCAGGCTAGACCTCTCTGGTTATGGCTCAAGGCAGCTTAATTCCTTCCTCATGGATAAAATAATGGCAGTTCTGATGTGCAGAATCAAATGGGTTTTTTCCATGTGAGAGTATTTTCTGTTCTTGAGCACAGCCCTGGGTAGCTGTGGAGAGGAAGGTAGTTCCTCACAAAATGTTACTCACATTCCAAGTTTTGTTTTCCCACCTTTTCAGAAAGACAGACCCAAATTTTCTCCTTTAAAAGCTGTCTCCCAGAAACTAGCTTGGGGTCATTCATACCTGTAGACAGTTGTCTAGTTAATGTGTTTCACTGTGTAAAAAGTGACCCGCTTTCCCTATTCTTATTTTCTATCCCATGACCCTGCTCACTGCCTGTTTGATACCTAAAACTAAAGACATTTAATTCATGTTTTCTTTGTTCATTATCTTCATTTTTTGGTTTTTGGGTCACACTCGGCTGTGCTCAGGGGTTATTCCTGGCTCTGTTCTCATAAATTGCTCCTGGCAGGCTTGGAGGACCATCTGGGATGCCGGAGATCAAACCGGGTCCCTTCCAGGTTGGCAGCATGCAAGGTTTAAATGCCCTACCACTGTGCTATCAACTGGCCTCTATTATCTTTCTTCTGTTTAGTCTAGTAGGTAAACCCTGAGATCAAGGACCCTTAGTCTTTTTTTTTTTACCCTTAGTCTTGTTCTTAGTGCAATCTTTAGTTCTTCATCACATTGAAATGCTCAATTATTTTGTTGTTATTTTGAGGTCACACCCATTAGTGCTCAGAGGTTACTCCAAACTCTACTCAGCAATCACTTCTGGCAGGCTTGGGAGACCATAAGGGTGCCAGGATTAAAATCCAGATCAGCCTTATGCAAGGCAAACCCCCACTCACTGAGCTATCACTCCAACTCCAAAGTGCTAGCATGGAGTTCAGGCATCTGCCTTACATGCAAAAGGGCGGTGGTTCGAATCCTGGCATCCCATATGGTCCCCCGTGCCTGCCAGGGGCGATTTCTGAATGAGCCAGGAGTAACTGCCGGGTGTGACCTAAAAACCAAAAACCATGGGACCCAGGAGATAGCATGGAGGTAAGGCATTTGCCTTTCATGCAAAAGGTCATCGGTTCAAATCCCGGTGCCCCATATGGTCCCCCGTGCCTGCCAGGAGCAATTTCTGAGCATGGAGCCAGGAGTAACCCCTGAGCACTGCCGGGTGTGACCCAAAAACCAAAAAAAAAAAAAACCCAAAAACCTATATATATATATATATATATATATATATGTAAATGACATGAGAAATAAGAGGAGAGGTGTTAGAAATATTATCTTCATATGTTAAGCATCCTATTTTTCCTTATGTAATTCCAGTTAGGAGAGGATTAGATGTTTAGGTAACATTTTAAAAATTCATTC
Source organism: Crocidura indochinensis (assembly GCA_004027635.1). Taxonomy (NCBI): domain Eukaryota; kingdom Metazoa; phylum Chordata; class Mammalia; order Eulipotyphla; family Soricidae; genus Crocidura; species Crocidura indochinensis. The sequence continues at coordinate 9,683 of PVKC010013783.1, read as the reverse complement.
ACTAATAAGTCTTTATTGCCTTCTCTTCCTTGCCTTTGATGCTGTCAGTGTTACTTACTATTATGGTGAGGGGCCTGCACTCATACCTGATAATGGTGCTGGCATATTTTCAGCTGTGGGGCTCTGGAAGACTGGGAGTCAGTACACATACATACATCACACACTTGCTTGTAGTGCTTGCCACAGGTTGCTCTCCCTTAGCTAATACTCATGCTCTCTCTCCAGGGTGGCTCTAAGAAAAACTTGCTGGAGGTGTTTGAGTGCTGGCCCAGAGTACTATCTCCTGATCCTAGCATTCATATATCATTTTTCTTGATGGTGCTATAGGACACAGACCTTTTTATGGTGCTCATAAATCCCTGCAGTGTTGCCACATTGTTTGTGACACCAGGAATCTCAGACAGCCAAGCTGCCAGGTTCAGACAGCGGGATTTAGCAGGTGTGCCCCCACCCCCTGAGTGTCTCACTTTTTTTCCTCAGGTAGAAGAAGACTGCTTGGGAGTCAAACCCTCAAAAATACCGTATTTGCCGGCGTATAAGACGACTGGTCGTATAAGATGACCCCCTAATTTTACGGTTAAAACATAGGTTTAGGCCTATATTCACTGTATCAGACAGAACGTTCCTGTGCTGCAACTGTATGCACCACAGTGAGCCAATCACAACAAGCAAAGGTTCAAAGGGTATACTGTAATAGACGTCCTCTCTGACTCTGGCCTATCTAAGCAGGCTTTTGACAGTGTAGATTCGGGTCCAAAACATTGTCTAATTTGCATGAGTCAAAAGTCTGCTTGGATTGGCCGAGTTAGAGAGGCGGTCCGAGCAGCCTTGCAGTGATTGGTCCAGGATCGAGTTGGAAAATTCGTTTTGTGGCAATATCCAGATGATTTTCGTGAGATGTTTTTCGGGATATACTCGGCATATAAGATGACTCCCGATTTTTGGTTGACTTTTTTCATTTCAAATGTCGTCGTATATGCCGGCAAATACGGTAGTAAGAATTTTAAAGATCTGAAGTCATTTGTATTCCTAATTCATGTGATTATTAAGCACTGATTAAGTTCTATTTCAGTGGGTTAAGATATTCAAACTGCTCTGGTTTGGGAAGGATTGGATAGTGGCCTCTTCCGGGTACCCTGGACACTTAGTGTTGTTCTGGGATGCCAAGGGGGTTTGGGGAGGGTTTACTCTGGTCTCTGCAAAGCAGCATTTCCCAGTCTACTTCATGGACAGATATAGCAGTCACTCTTGCTGCTTTTACCCTCAGCATTTTACTGAGCATACTGGCTGATGCCAGATGCAGGTACAGACAGTGGTTGGTGACCACTGCGTATAGAGAACTGTGGGGTTAGGCACCTTTCTGAGTCTCTCATACCCATTTTTGCTTTTACATGTTTGATGCTTTGAAATTTTTTTCTTGTACTTTTTTATTTTACTCTTCCTTCCAAATATTCGCATGCAGTGATTACATTAAAACACACACACACACAAATTCTCATAGGTGGAGAGATAGTACAGTGGATAAGGGACTTGCTTTATACATGACCAACCAGGGTTTGATCACCAGAATCCCATATGGTTCACTTGAGAATTTCCAGAACTGATCCTTACATGCACAGCCAGAAGTATGCTCGAGAATCGGCAGCTATGACCCTTCCAAAAAATTAGAACAAAATTATCTTGTACCTTACATAATTCTGGTGAGATCTTTGATTCAGTTGGTGACAGGGAGGGAGGAGAAAAGAGGGCAAAGAGTAGGAATCAGAGGAAGAGGGAAACCTACAGATAACAGGAACCAACTGTAATTCCTTCTAGAGACGTTTCTAACCCCAAATTAATATATACTCGAATCTCTCTCCAGTGCTGTATCTGTGCTTCTATTCTATCATTTATTTTTGCTGCATTACCCTGGTTCATGATAGTACCAATATTGTTTTATGTTTACAATGTTGCTGCACCACACCCACCAAACAGTTACTATTCCTCCATCATTGTCTCAAGCTCCCTGTTTTCTCTGAGGCAGCCTCTTCTTGTGACACAGAACCCACATTTTTCCCTAGTGCCCAAAAGGGCCAACAAATGCCTCAAGTCAGGCTGTCCTGTGCATCCTCTAGGATCAGAATGGTCTAAGGATCTTCCCTGTCACATAGTAACAGCACAGATGTCCCCAGCTGACCTTCTGGAATCAGGCCCTCACAGTCACTGTTGATCACTGTGAGGTCTGCCTGATCAGCTGCTTTCTTACTTAGGATCCTAGCTATGAAATGCGGAATGTAGCTCTGGAGTGCCAGGAAGCACGGAGAATCCCCAAATATTTAACATTGTAGACATGCCCTTGCCTCTATTTCTTGAACAGTTCCTATATGGTCTCCAAGAAGTTTCTTGATTTTTCTCAGCTGCAATAATCTTCCCCATCCTGAACACTCAAAGCACTCTGGTGCCTCCTCATGTATTTAAGGAAAAAAACAAAAAACCATTCCTACAAATCTTTGAAGTAGAAATATATGTGTGGCAAGAGGAATAATAAGAACCCAAAGATAACTTGGTCTTATCCCCTGGAATCTATGAGTATGATAGGTGGGTGGAAAGAGTAAGGAAGATGAACCTACATGTAGAATTATGGTGAGCCCTTAATTGTAGAGATTATTGTGGATTATCCAAGTAGACCTGAATAATCATTGGAATAACAAAGTTCTTTACAAATGAGAGGGAACAGGAGAGGAGATGTCAAAATATAAAGGTTAGAGGACAAAAGGGTTGCAAATACTTCTCTTTCAAGAAAGAACTCATGAGTCAAGCAAAAGGGGAAGCCCTTCAAAACTGGAAAGGCAAGGAAATAAATTCTCCCTAAAACTTTCCAAGCAATAGAGCTCTTACATTTCTTGATTCTAGCCCACAATCAAGAAGTTAATTTTCAATATCTGTCCTAAAGAAGTATCACATATCCTATTTATGTTGCTTTAAACTCTGCAATTGTCATTATAGTAATCACAAACCCAGTATATTTGATTCATCTTTCTTTTTGGGGAGGGGCACACCCAGTGACACTCAGGGGTTACTCCTGGCTATGAGCTCAGAAATCACTCCTGGCTTGGGGGACCATATGGAAAGCTGGTGAGCACCAACATAGTAGACATCTCACCACTTGTGTCACTGCTTGGGCCCTTCATCTTTCTATAAAGGCCTTTCTACCTACTTGCTTTCTACATGTATTTAATAAGTATGGAATGAGTGAAAACAAAAGGATGACTGGTTTGGGCTTGAGTGGTGGTGCAGTGGTAGGGCATTTGCCTTGCATGGCCTATCTAGGAAGGACCTTGGTTCAATTCCCTGGTGTCCCATATGGTCCCCTGAGCCAGGAGCGATTTCTGAGTGCATAGCCAGGAATAACCCCTGAGCACCACCAGGTGTGCCCCCCAAAACAAAGAATGACTGATTTATGCCAAGAGTTGATTCTTTTTCCTGTTTTTTTCTTCCTTTCTGGTTACTGTACTTAACCATGTTGAGTATAATTATTAACAAATTAAATTTCAATATTGTATAACCACCAACACTATCTACACCTAAAATTTTAAATTAAAAAAAAATTCCTGCTTAGTAATATTCTTTTTTCTTTTCATTTCTTTTGGTTTGGGGATCACACTGTCGGCACTCAGGACTTACTCCTGGCTCTGTGCTCAGAAGTTGCTCCCAGGGGCCAGAGAGATAGCATGGAGGTAGGGCATTTGCCTTGCTTTCAGAAGGACTGTGGTTCGAATCACAGCATCCTATATGGTCTCCAAAGCCTGCCAAGAGCGATTTCTGAGCGTAGAACCAGCACTGCAGGGCATGACCCAAAAATAAATAAATAAAATAAGATGCTCCTGGGGTTGGGGGACCATATGGAATGTCGGAAATCAAACCAGAGTTTGTCTGGGGTTAGTCGCATGCAAGGCAAACATCTTATCACTGTGCTATGGTCCCGGCCCCTTTCTTCTTAAGTTCAACTTCTGGTAACCTCTATTAAACTATCTCTATGAATTTATCTATTTTAGGTATCTCTAAGTAGAATCATCCAATACATATTCCTCTGTGTCCAATTTATTTCCCTAAGCATTTAAGGTTTGACATGAATACTAAATTTTGATTTCTACATATGACCAAGTAAAATTTTTCTTTAGCATACTTTTCATCCATTAATGGACATGTGGGTAGTTTCCTTTTTGGGCTATTATCAAAAATAAGCATTAGTGTATAACTGTCTTTTCCAGTTCTGGTTTTTAATTCTTTAGAGTACAGAAATAAAACTGCAGGGCTATGCAGTTTGTCCTATGTTCAGCCTTTTGAGATACTGCCCAAGTATTTACCAGAGCAGCAACACCATTTACATTCCAACTGCAATGCTCAAAGTTCCTAATGTACTTGTTAATATTTATCTTTTTATTTTTGTTTTCTTTTAAAAAAAAAGTCATCCTAGTAAATAGAAAGTGGTGTCCTCTTGTAGTTTTAATTGGTATTTTGCTGATGGCTAATAATGTTAAGCATTTTTTTCATGTGCTCGAACAATGATGATTTGCATTGTCTTCTCTGGGGAAATGTCTATTCAAATCTTATTCCACAATGGGTATAGGCTACACTTGGTAGTTCTCAAGGGATACTCCTATCTCTGTAGTCAAGATTATCTTCCCAGTGATGTTTGGGATATCATAATGCTAGGGATAGAATCAAAGTTAGCCACTTGCATAAGAACTATCTCAGACCCACTAATATATTTTTGAAGTTTGTGTAATATTTGGATTTACATGTTTCATTATTTCAGCTTTATTGTGTTAAAATAAATATGTAACATCTAAGTTTATGATGCACAGTGATGACTTGGCATTAATACACATTTCATAATGTTTACCACAATAATGTGAACACTTTTTTTTTGTTTGTTTGGGGGCCACACCCCAGGTTACTCAGGGATTATTTTTTTTTTATTTTTATTGTGACCAAAGTGTATTACAAATCTTTCACTGCATCATTTATGGTACATAGTGACAATGAATGAGGGGCATTCCCACCACCAGTGCTGTCCTCCCTACGCCCCTGTTCCCAGTATGCATCCCATATCTCCCTCCTTTACCCACCAGAATGCTAGTGCAACTGGTCTCCACTTTACAGCTTGCTGTAGATTGAGCATCTATTCCACCGTCAATGGAGATAAAAAAAAAAGGATAAGAAAAAAAGGAGAAAAAAAATGGTGACAACTACCCAAAAAAAGAAAGAAGAGAGAAAAAAAGAAAAGAAAAATGGAAGAAAAAAGAAAAAATGGACCCGGCAAATAAAAATAAATCTCTAAATAATAACCACAAGAGTGAAAAAGAAAAAGTGGAAGGAAAAAAGAGAAGGAAAATAAAGTAAAAAACTAACAAATCAAAACAAAACAAGAAAAAGTATGGGTGCTGGAGTGGTAGGGTTTGGAGTTCCCTCAGGGATTATTCTTAGCTCTGCATTCAGAAATTACTGCTGGTGGTGATCAAAGTTCATATACGATAGTAGGAATTGAACTTAGGTCAGCTGAGTATAAGGACCCTCTGAACTACAACTCTGGTCCCACGTTCTTTACCTCTTATAATTACATTTTGTTGTTGTAGTGGTTAAGAACATTAAAGTTTTGTTCTAATAGTATTTTTCAAGTATGTAATTGTTTTTGTTCATGTCTGAATGGAGTTATTTGCTCTTCCTCTTAAATTTTTATATTGCAGATATTCATCCCTTATTAGAGAAATAATTTGCAAATATGTTCTTCCATTTGGTAGACTGTATCTTTTTCTTTCCTTTTTTTTGGGGGGGGGGAAATCACACCTAGCAGTACTCAGGGGTTACTCCAGGCTCTAACGCTCAGAAATTGCTCCTGACTCAGGAGACCATATGGCCATATGGGATGCCAGGATTTGAACCACCATCCTTCTGCATGCAAGGCAAACGTCCTACCTCCATGCTGTCTCTCTGGCCCCTAATTTTTTCTTTCTTGGTGGTATACTTTAATGCACAAAAGTTCATGAAGTTCTACTTGTTTTATTTACTTTATTTAAAGAGTATGTATCACAGTTGACATAGTTGATTGTAATAAATTTGTTTCTAGATAAGTAGGAGAAAATTAGTTTATAAAAATAAAAGAAAAAAATAAGGAAGAAGAGGGGGAGAAAAGGAGTGCAAAGAATTAAAAAAAGAGAGAAGAAAAGAAGTACAGTGACATGCAAATTTGTGAAAATTATTTTATCCCCAATGAGGTCATTGTCATTGTTAGGTTTAGTAAACTGTTTTTGCTAGCTGACCATTCTATTACTTCATTTGTTTCTGAACATTAGTTGACTACACATTGGCATCTAAATTGGTGTGTTCCTATGGGGATGACAGTATTAAACAAAAATAGAGTTGTCTCAAAATTTCAAGCACTATTGTGGATACCGCAGTTTTTGTAGAGTGTGCTTTTTGGCTGCCAAGTCTTCCAAAAGTACAAGAAGGAAGTGGGAGGTGCTTGCACTCACTCCAAACAGATTCTGGTGATATCAACCCAAATACCTGAAGCTTTGGCCTAAAGTTTTGGTCAGATTGGTTTCTTCAAGGTGCTGTAGAGTGGTGAAGCTGGACCATAGGCAAAGTGAAGAGTGTAGGTGATGGGTGCAGCAAATATGGCGTCAGCAGGATAGGGACTTGACCTTCTCTCTCCTCCTGAGATTGCCAGCTTTCAGCAGCATGGTTGGTGTACCTATGATTTTTCATGGCTTGGTTTACATCTCATTGGAGAACAGAGTGAGACCAGGTGCAGTCACTGCAACTGCCTACTACTTGTTTTATTGTTATTGTTGCCTGTGTCCCTAAATTTTATCTTAGTCTGTATGACATGTATTCTATCTGGATGTCTTGCAAAAAGCAAACTGGGTTTCTTGATCTGTCAGTGCTCAAGGTACCATGTACTGTTATAGATAAACAGAATCATGCAAAGCAAATTTCATAACCCCTGTACAACTTCTTTGGCCACCTAAGGGCTCAAGTTACGGATATAGTCTGACTTAGGAGCTCTATCTACAATGATTAAAACCTGAAAACAACTTACTAATCCATAAGTAGTAGAATGGTAAACTAGGGAAGAGCGATGAGAGTAGAATAATTATGCAGCCCTTCTACTGACCTTCATGAATATAAATGAATCTCATAGATTTGAGCCTAAGTTATACATATTATGGTTCTTTTTTATTTTTTTAACCCGGTGATGCTCAGGGGCTATTCCTAGTTTTGCTTAGGATGCCTTCCTGGCATGTTCAGGGGGCCATGTGGGATGCCGGTGATCAAACTCAGGTTGAGAGCGTGCAAGGCAAGTGCCCTACCCACTGTTTTACTGCTCCAGCCCCACATATTATGGTTCTATTTATCATGAAATTAGGGAAGTGACTGAAGTTATGTGTAGAAAAAAATAGATGCATTGTTTCTTGTACTAGGAAATTAACTAAAAAGAGATCCAATGAAAATTCCTGAAACATTTGGATATAATTATGTCTTGATATAACAGTATTTACAAGGACATATTACAACTAGTTCATTGAATTTATGCAATATTTGTGTACTTTATGGTCTATATCTTATGCTGATTTAAAACTATTTGAAACCCTGACTTACAGTGAGATATAGAGAATTCATGTTGGTGTTTTTCCCATCAAAGTACAATCTGAACTAAATTTCCAAAATACTTTACCTTTTTTTCAGGAGATTTAAAGGTTAGAGCTTGATAAAATTTCAGAAACAAACAGATGCACCTTAAGACTATCAGTCTAGGAAAGTGCTTGTGGCAGTCAGCACTACATTGAGAACTAGCTAAAGGGTCAATAAAGGACTATTTGTATTCCCTCCTTTGTATTATTGCTATTGCAATGACTGGAGTTGCACACACAGTGTGCACCTCAGTAGCTATGTTCTCTTCTGGGTGAAGGGGGTGCGGTTTGGTGGCACCCTAGGCTACATGCTTGTACTCTGTCCTACCAGGTTTATACCCCTTTAATTTCAGTCTCCTCCTCTTCCTCCTTACTCTTCCTCCTTTTTCTTTTCTTCCTCTTAATTTCCCTCTTATTCTTCGTCCTCCTCCTCTTTCTCTTTCTTCTTCTCCTTCTCCTACTTCTTCTGTACTTTCTGGAGTTTGCCTATCTTTTTGTGGTTCTCACACACCTGGCTATGCATGGTACATCCAAAAATAGCTTTTAGAGGTAGGGAAGCCCACACAATAGAGCTGCCAGCCTTAGGCAGCAGAGTTCAAAGTGTTGTGCAAAGAGTAGAGAATACAGATATCTGAGCTTTATGACCATATGCCTGCAAGGCAGGTACTCCAAGTCTCCAGCACTATTCCTAGTCTAGGCTGACAACCAGCAATGAATGATAAACTTCTAGATTCCTGTTATAACCCTAACATAAAAGTTGACTACCTGCAAAATATCAGCAATCAACCAAGTCTGATGCTTAGAATGATGTAATGTCTGGAAACAAGGCTCAAAATCATTGAGCCTATTGTTCAGTTATGTTGCTAAGATAACGTAGATATCAAAAACCAAATTTGAAAATACCGAGAAGCAAAGCAAAATTATTTTAAAACGCAAAAAAGCATTCAGACATTCATGTGTTAAGTGACTGAAGTTATGTGTAGAAAAAAACAGACAAAGATATGGAACTGGGGAAGCATGAAGAGCATGAGAAGAAAACTTTGGATGCAATTTTTTCCTTTAAGTAAAGTGTCAGAAAGTTAGGGTCTGGGAAAAATCCCATCCTCAGGGCACCCCAAGCGTTCTAAGGAATGACTTAGAGACCATGCAAGAGCACAGATGAGATTTTATTCTGGATCCAGGGGCAGATCCCAAAGCAAAGACCTCAAGCTTTGTCTGAGCAAGGTTTATATAGATCATTTCTTAAAGGAACAGTATCATCATTTCTTACAGGCACAGTTTGTGCATTTTTACATTATAACGTAGTTAGAAGAAAAAAAAACATATTCAACGAACAAAGAGATGGTCATTAAAGCTTATCAACCCCAGTGTTACATATTGCAGTTGTCAGCTTATCACAGTGGGCCAGGATTCTGGCCTTGTTAGTTGTAGAGAAGAAAGGGGATCACTAAAACTCAAGGTTCAAATGTAGCTAATAGATTCCTTGGCACAGAGTGGCACATACATCAGCCTCAGGAGCATGGGAGTTGGGCTTTCTGGCGCCGAGAGCCCCCTCTGGCTGGTACTGCTGGAATAACTCTAGGCTTAAAATAATTAGCAATAATATAAGAGTACTTAACAACTATCTTAATTTATTGATATACATACAATATCCTATAAAACTTAAAACTTACTTAAAGTGGCAACTATAACGTAATTGATCTCACATGCCAAAGTCTTTATCTCCCGGGCTTGCTGTCCTTGGGAGCTGTGAGAGCAGAGCTTGCTTATCTTAATTCGAGCTAGCTGTCTGAAACCTCTTCCTAACTGTCTGAGGCCTCTTTCTAACTGTCTGAGGTCTCTGTCTCTGTAGCTCCCCGCTCTTTTGGCAGATTTCTGTTTGCAGGCTAGAATTCTAAAATGGGGCAGTCTTTTGGAAAAGAAAAAGTTAAAATATATATGGCCTAAAAACATTTTTTTTTTTTTTGGTTTTTGGGTCACACCCGGCAGTGCTCAGGGGTTACTCCT
>PVKC010013782.1:0-22586 GCA_004027635.1 Crocidura indochinensis | reverse complement strand
TTTGACCCTGAAGAGGGTGATATTAATTTAACTGTGAGGTGTCTGACTGTGAAAGTTATTTAATTTGCCTACCAAGAGGTCCTCTTTATTAGCAAATGTAATGCAGAAGGGAACCTGGGTTAGAGAAGTACTGGCAATAGCCATCGAGATGTCTCTAGTTTCTTCTTAGCTTCCTTTGGTTCCTTTTTGTCTGATTAGTTTCTTCTCTATTATTAAAGATCTTGAAAGTCCTATCTACTTTAGAGAATTTGTTTCTGTTTTGGTGGAATAGGCTTCAATTCATTCTCTAAAGATAACCACATAGACTTCTATTTAAATTCCCTGCAAAGTGGTAGATGTGTAAATTGAGTTACTGGTATTCCAGGCTTGTGTCCCAAAGAATGATAAAGGTTTTCAGTGATTCTCAGAATAGATTGAGTTGGACCACAATACAGACTTCCTTTCTAAAATATTTCTCTTTCCCTAACCCATAAACCTTAATATTGAGAATTATTTAAAAATTTCATGTATGTGATAAAATCTTTCTCTCTTACTGCTTTCAAGATTGTATTTTTGGGGCTGGAGAGATAACACAGCAGTAAGACAATTGCCTTGCATGCAGCCAACCCAGGAAGGACCATGGTTTGAATCCTAGCATCCCACATGGTCCCCTGTGCCTGCCAGGAGTGATATCTGAGTGCAAAGTCAGGAGTAACCCCAGAGCTGGATGTGACCCCCACCCCCCAAAAAAGATCCTATTTTTGGGGGGGTTTCCCCATATTTGTATCATTATGTGTCTAATCTGTGGGGTTTTAATTCTTACCTCGATTTTTATGTTTTTAATTGTGTAAATTAGTACTTGTCCTCAAGTGTCAGGAATTTGGGACCATTATGTAGCTTTCTGTTCCTTTTCCTCTATGCTGCCCTTCTTAAACCTCAGTTGTTCATATCTTGGCATTCTGAGCATAGTGTACATGTCTCAAGCCTCTGTCCAGTTTTCTTCTTCTTCTTTTTTTTTTTTTTTTTTTTTGGTTTTTGGGTCATACCCAGCAGCACTCAGGGGTTACTGCTGGCTCTATGCTCAGAAATCGTTCCTGGCAGGCTCAGGGGACCATATGGGATGCCTGGATTCGAACCACCGTCCTTCTGCATAAAAGGCAAACGCTCTACCTCCATACTATCTCTCTGGCCCCTCATTTTTCATTTTCTGTTTCTCAGTGGACATATCTCTAAGTTTGCTTGTTCTCTCTTCTCCTTGCTCAACCCTGATATTTAACTACTCTAGAGAATTTTTTTTTTGGTTATTGTGTTTTCTAACTCCAGATTTCTTACTTGGTTGTTTTTATATATTTTTCTATCTCTTTGTTAAAATTCTCCATGTAGTGAGACATGGTTTTCATGCTTTAGTACTCTAGTTATTTATTTTCTAAGTTCTTTGAGCTTATTTACTGTTGTTGATTTATGGTCTTTGTCTAGAATGTGCAATGTTTGATTCTTCTAATGATAGTATTTGTTGAGTGCTCTGTCTACAGTCAATGGTGTGTGACTCTATTTGACCTTCAGAACTGTGACATCATGGTATGTGCCTGTGCTTATATAGAATATATGCGTGCTCCTTCTTTCTATCAAGTATATGTTAAAAATCTCACAAAATAGGAGGCTGTTCCTCATAATTTTAACTTCAATGTCTTCTTTCATGACCTACAACTATTAGTATTTTATCCATGAACCCGTATGAATCTGTTGACTCCTATTTCTGGCATAGTCAAGTAGCTAAATGAACTTACTGGCCATCTCACAAAATGAGCTAAAATTACTCTAGCTTGTAAGATTTAAATTGGACATGATAATTTTCTGGTAAAAATTTTTCTTTATTTTATTAAATTCAATATGCAATCAATGAATTGCAATCAATGAAGATTTTACTATACTTTACCCTTCTTAAAACCAAGAGAATCCCTTAGTCTTAAATTCCTATCTGAGAATTTTTCCTTGGAACTGACCACTTGATTATAAGACTCCAGAACTATGCATCAGTCGACCTTCAAATTATCTAATACTTACATAGTGGGCATAGTTTTAAAACCAGATCTACCTTTGTTATTACTTTGACCAACCTGTAAAGCAAACATTTAGGGCCACCTAGAGAAATACAGACTTAGATTCCTAAACCATGTAAACAGATGTGACTGGCCCACTGAGCTTTGAACCCTGAAATTGCACCACACACAGACATGGTCAGAGCACTGCCAGAGGTTACAACACACACATTTTTGGCACCACTATGCTGATTGACTCAGACCAGCTGAACATCTTAAACTAGTAGATGAAGAATGACAGTGGAATAAGTGATACTCTCCTGTTGAGTGTTGATTAAAATGGTTCTTTCATTACTGATACCTACTAAAAAGGAAACTGTTCGTGTGGATGGTTTTTATCACATACAACACTGTTTTCCCATTCAACCATACAAGCAGTGACAAATTCTGTGGGAAGTGCATATAAGACATTGAACTAAATGCTGCAAAAATGAGAAGGTAGAGTAGAGGCAAGTAGGCTAAGAGGGACCTCAGAACTGAGAAGGGTCAACTCTAGGTCCACAAATGAGGATAAGAGTGGACTGACAAAGAATGAACCAAGTGGAGGCATGTTTATGGTTCTGTTATAAGGTGAGTCCATGAATCATTTCGGAAAGCTTGATAGATAGAACCTAATCCCACTTTACTTGTTTCCAACAAGAAAGATGGAATTTTGGCATTTTATTTGACTCTTGGGAGAGCTGGAACTGCTCCAGGAATATTTGTGTTGGATGCTTTGAGAAAGGATAGAAAAGAAGTTATTAAATATTTAAATATATTTGTGATTTAGCTCTTTTTATCTGTTTTCAAATTGTTTTACAAGAAGAGATATCAAAGATAGGAAATAATTTTTTTGTTATTGAAAATTGCACTCCTATTTTTTTCTCAAGAAAAAGAACTTAGTTGGACCTGTTGAACATAAGAGAACATGACCTTCAAAATAGATTACCGAGCCTACTTGAACCTTAGCCAGACAACAGAGTAAACAGAAGTCTTCAGGGAAAACAGTTTTTGTAGTGATGCCCAGCCACATAATAAGGATAATTTGCTTTACTCAAAAGTTTGATGAATTTTCTTTAAAGACTATCTTTATAGACACAGTTATTATTTGAGCAGATATCCTGAGGTATGTGTCTAAGTTGACATGCAAAATTAATCATCACACCATCTTAGCACTTTTACGTTAAGAGTAAAAAATTTCATTATGTGTTTTTTGTTTGTTTTGATTTGGAACCACACCTCTTAGTACCCAGAGATCAAATTCAGGCCTCCTGAATGCAAAGCATGAACTTAGCCCCTTGAGCTATCTTTTTGGCTTTAGCTATGTGCGTTGACTTGAAGAATTGGGCTAGAAGCAAGGCTTGACATGCTATTGGGGGACTTCATGTGGGGCTTAAAAATATTCCATTTTGTTTATTTCATTTATAGATGTTTTATATGCCTAATAACAGCCTCATTGAAAAAATTTCTTAAGGTCTGTTTCATTTAAAAGGATTGATAAGGAGTTAGAGGGAAAAAAATAAGACAATGAAAATGTTTGCACTGAGGAAACATTCCTATTTCCCACTTTTTTTGGGGGGCCACACCCGGTGACACTCAGGGGTTACTCCTGGCTATTCGCTCAGAAGTCGCTCCTGGGAGGCATGGGGGACCATATGGGGAACCGGGGGATCGAACCGTGGTCCGTCCTAGGTTAGCACAGGCAAGGCTTACCTTACCTCCAGCGCCACCGCCCGGCCCCCCTATTTCCCACATTTTACTATTTTTTTTATTTTTTACGATTATATCACATCTTTGTGTTTGACCAATGCCAGCCCATGCAGATAGCAGCAGGGCACTAAGATACAAGCACAATGTTGGTGGCATACCCAACCAACTCAAACACATTTGGATCAGCCTGAAGTCCCTACACTGTCAGAAGCAAATAGCCCAGACTATCCAAAATTGCCATTACAGAGAAATGTGAGTTGAAAGGATTTCTCCAAACCATCTATTAAATGATTTAGTGTTTTTACTGATAATATCAAATATTTTGATACATATTTCATTATTCACGGTTACAATTTGTCCCTTTTTTTGTTAAACACAAATCCACATGCACAACATTGAAAACAAAGCTTTGCCAAAATCTGAAGGGTTGCACATAAATCTTCCATTTCACAATGCAGGGGACTACATTCTTTAGTGTGCGTCTTTTAAAAAGAACAAAGCTCTTTTTTGTTTTGGTGCTCGCTACCTCATTTGTTCCTGCCCCTTGTTTGTGCCAGAACTGAAGCGCAGACAAATTAAGTGATGACTGTGTGACCTTGACTCCTGGGAAGTTCTCTTCCATATCATCTCTCCCATCTCCAAGGACAGTTTTCCTGGTATGTCAACTGACTCGAAGGCTCTTAGAATCAGGGGAACATCAGGTTTGGCTATAAAGAGATTTTTCCTTGTACATCTCACATTCACCTATAACACAGAATACCCCAAAGCAAGAACTGTACTCTCTTCTGCAACACACTGGAAATGTTAGCATCATAGGGTCTACTGTAGAGTCTTACCTCAGGACAGATGTATAAAAGAGAGAGGGAAAAAAAGAAAAGATAAGGCCTCCCAATGCTTACCACAGGCTGTGTCTTTACACTGACTGTATAGAAAGAGAAGGTACAGTAAATGCTCCCCATATACACTTCAAGCCAGGCCCTTTGCCTGATCTGTATTGTGAATGGAGGGACCAAAAAAATAAAGGAGAGAGGGCAGTATGGAATCTGAATGTAGAGTAAATGACAATAAGGAAACCTTTAGAAGACCTTTCAGACCATGTGAGAGCTCTCTACAGTCTCTACATGCCAGGCATGCACTTTACTCCTGAGAGTTATCTTCCCAAATCAAAGAAACCTTTCAAATTGGGGACAGGGTAAGTTGAGGAACTCACATGGAGACTAATTCTTCTGAGATTGGACTAGTAGAAACTGTAAGAATGGTGAAGAGATGACCCTGCACTTGAGACTCGGTGTACTTTGGACTAGCTATTCAGCTGAGAAATGGGGAAATGAATAAAGGTGACTGCAAGACTGGAAGCCAGATTCTGTGACTCACCCACCACCCAGGAGCAAGAACAAAAGGCATGACAAGTAAGGGAAGCAGTTAAGTAGTAAAAGTTAAGTCAAAAGTCATGATTAAATGTCTGATGTCTAGGCTAGACCAAGAAAAAAAGAAGTTCTGGGAAGGTAGAAAAGGTCTGAGTAGCTAAAATCTTGATGAGTTCAGGGCTCCTGAACTCCCACTTTCTCTTCTTAAAACTCCTACCTGCATCACCCAGCTTTGTGTGCCTTGCTGAGTTGCTGCTTTCCCTGAACATTCATCATTCCTTTTCTTCTGTGGCAGTGTCCATCCTGTCCTGCAAGGTGCCACCCAAGCCCTGCTTGTCTGTGAAGAGTTAGAGTCGTATCTAGTATTCAGTATACATATTATATCTTATGAACCTGTGTTCATAAGATAATTATCATCATAGGATAAGAACTGAATTGTATGCTGCTTTTCTCTGTCATGATTAAACCTACTAGATCCCTGACATACTTACTTTTAAAAATATCCATTGGTTATTCAGTAAACAAATGGAGTTACTACCATAAAAATTTTTTGAGACCAGTGGGTTTCTTAAGTGTCTTCTTTTTCATATTTGAGAATTAATAATGTTCCTTCTTGATAATTCTTAAGTTCAAAATATTCTTTGAATAATTCCCTTTTCTAATATAAATCAGTTCTCTGGTTACCACAAAAGGTTCACTGGGAGTGGGCTTCCCAGGCTTTAATGTGCAGTTATTCAGTTATGACAGCACTCTCCGGATACTTTCTATTTCATTGAACTTAGGATAGAGCAAGTTGTACACTTTTAATATGACCAGTATTTACAATAAATAGATGCCACATTGTAGGTCATGATGGAGAACATTTTGTTGTAAGAGAGTAAATGCTTCTGCCTGGACTAAAATGGCTTCTAGGAGGTCAGCTCTATCTTTAGCTAGTTGGTGGCATTGGGCAGACATTTCCTCTCTCTCTACTCCCTGTCCACTAGATCCTACAGTGGGTTTAAAGTGGATAGAGCTATTGCAACCCCAGCAGCCCGCTAGTGTACATCGCCTGTGTTACAGCCTTCCACTAGTGGGTGCCATTGAGCAGTCTTTTGAGCATCTCCACCTCTGACTTCTTGTGTCCTGAGCGCATTTCCCATCCAGATTGGCATTTGGGTTTGCAATGGGCAGTGTTATGAAAGTCTTTGGCATAATTTGATTCCATCAGCTATTCTAAAGGTCTTCCCTGACTCCTTGGTGTTGAGTCATGCCCACATTGCAGTTTTGCTACCACAGCCTGTTACCATCATAGTAGAGTTCATCTTTTGTAAAAATTGCTGATCCCTGTAGTATCTAGCACTTTCATAGTAAGGCAGTTGTTCTTTCTACACATTGAAGACATATATGAAACATCCTTGTCTCTTGAGCTTGTTTCCACAGGCAAATATTTAAGATGGCTTAACTGTAGAAGTTCAGAGCGAAGGGAAGATTTTTGAAACATTTTATAATATCCAAATGCTCTTGTTTTACAGAAGAGAGTTGGTCTGGAGAAGAAAATGGTCTGAAAATACTCAGACCATAAATGATTTAGGGTGTAAATTAGGGATAAGTGTGAGACAGAAGACAGAGGATCAGAAAGGGACCCTCAACCAAGTGTTCTTATTACCTTTCTGTACCTTACCTTTCCTTGCGAAGCCTTGCATACTGTGGATGATATGTGAATGTCAGCTTGCTCTGATTTGTTTTTGTATAACTTCACTTTTGCCTTCATTGACAGTTTATTATGACCAAACACTGAACTCAACTCTCATAAACTTTTAGTGTCTCATTTAATCCCAGGCCATGCAATCCAGATCTGACTCTAAAACAGCCATTTGGGCCCAAGTCAAAACTCTCCTTCTCAAGAGCCACGAGTCATGGCAAGTGAAAGTTTCCAATGTTGAATCTTAAGATAAAGGCAGAGCATACTATGAAGTGAAGCATACAAGTTACTTGGACCTGGCCGCCAGGAAGCTCCCCAGAAATGTTAGTTGTTATGTTCATCAGTAATAGGACGAAGTATTGATACTAATAGAAGTTATCTTCATATTGATAGTTAATGTAAGACTAATCCACTTGTTCTCAGCCACATTTATAATTTGAATGAACTAGTATCTACTGATGCTTTTATAGCTACCTTGTTACATTTTCATCAAGCAAATAATATTTTGTGAGATGAATGCATAAAACCCAAATGATATAATCTGGAAAAAATGTCTGAGCCTTTTCATCAAAGTTTTTTTCTTCCATGATGCTTCTATTTACATGTGTTTAAAAATATCAAGACAAAAACATGAAAAGACTCCAGATAAAAGAGCATCATCACACTTTTCTGATAGTTTTTGTTTTCTTTTAAGGATTGGCACTCAGCTTATGGTTTGAACCAAATGTCGCTTTTGGCTCCGAGTTTTATACTTTTTAATCTGTAGGAGATAATTAATTGCAGTGAATGCTTCACAGAAGGGCACTCAGATGCTTTTATTACTCTCATTGGTTAATGGAAAGGTGTTTCTCTGTACAGTACATTAAAGCACCCTGACAACATACCCACATGTTTACAAGTTACATAAGTTCTTGCCTTCTTGACAGTTATCACAGGTAACACATCACAGCCCCTGGCTTCTGCTCAAATTCCCTTTAATAGGCTTAGCATTCAAAGCAATAGAAGTTTGCAATTTGTTGCATATTAAAATTGAAAGTCCAGGTTCTGGATATAAATAGTATGCACAGTTGGACAACTGCATTACCATCAGGGTGAGATCACTTCCAGGAAAACACTGCAATGTAGCAATGGGAATAACATCTGGCCTTTCCACAGTTGTGTTTGATTTAGACTTGGACATCCTTCATGAAATAAAGGCTGTATTTATTAATGACTTCAGTTTCTGTGCAACGCACTCTATTTGAAAAGCAAGACCTCAGCGACCTATTCATGAAACCTATATGGATGCAAAACTCACTTGATTTTGTAATTATTACCTTGGCTGTTTTGTCCTGGCCCATCCAAATCTACCTCAAATTATATCAAAAGAATAGAAGCAAGGAGGACCCTAGAGAGCAGAATATGACTTTATTATTGATGGTGACAGACTGAGCTGGAGTAAATGTTCATTAAAGAAAGACACACAATATCCATCTTTCTCCTTGTTTCCCTTTATTTCATTATATGAATCTTTTTTTTTTTTTTTTGGTTTTGGGTCACACCCGGCAGTGCTCAGGGGTTACTCCTGACTCCAGGCACGGGGGACCATATGGGGCACCGGGATTCGAACCAATGACCTTTTGCATGAAAGCCAAACGCCTTACCTCCATGTTATCTCCCGGGCCCCATGAATCTATTTTTTAATTTTCCTTGTGGAGCAATAAAACCCTCAAAAATTTTTGCATGATACATAGCCAACCAAAGTCAATCTTTAATCCAAGTCTTGAGAGTTAGATGTGAAAGTAACTAAGTTCTAGCCAATAGTATTTAAGTAGAAATAATACTTATAAATTCCAGAAAATGTTTTTTTAAAAGGAGGTTATGAATTCCTCATCATCTTTGTGTGGAATATGGTTCTCATGGCTGGAGTTTCAGTAGTCATTTTTGTAGCAGGGTGACTTTAAAAATAGTCATTTATATATGGAACCAGCATGGCAATAAGACCCCAGGACTCTGACACTGTGAAAGATCTACTTCTAGGCAGAGGACCTTCATTTTGTGTGTGTGTGTGTGTGTGGTTTTTGGGTCACACCCGGCAATGCTCAGGGGTTACTCCTGGCTCCATGCTCAGAAATTGCTCCTGACAGGCACGGGGGACCATATGGGGCAACGGGATTCGAACGGATGATCTTTTGCATGAAAGGCAAACGCCTTACCTCCATGCTATCTCCTGGGCCCCTAGGACCTTCATTTTGTTAGAAACTAGTAGCAAAGCAGAAATGTAAATCAAGTAACAAATAGATGAGTTGGTAACTTTTCAGAAAGAAAAATTCCCATACCAGTTGGGTCATTTTTTGGTTATTATTCCATGTTCTTGAAAGGAAAACAAGAAAAAGAAATGTATCTGTTACAGCTAGAAGTGTGGAAAATGTATCCATTCTGTCAAATGGCTAGTCACATTATTTACATTTTCTGTATTTATTATGTCTGTATTTGCATTTCTGGCTTTCTGTCTGCTTAATCTTTTCTTGCTGAAATAAGCATACAGCTTTCTCCCATTATGATCGCATATTTCTTTCTTGATGCTTGAATTATGATCTTTGCATTAATACTTTGAGGCTCCTCTGAATTTAGCTATATTTTGAAGTATTATGGCAGTGTATTTTTGCCGTAAAGCCTGCTTATCTTTGGACATTTATATAAAAATAGATATATTTCATTATCTTCATGTTGTCATTTCCAATTCCATACTTACCATCTTCCTGTGTACATATGCTCTAGATATAGCTCTTATAAGTGATCTATAATATCCCTGCTTGTTCAAATCGTATCTCATAATCTTGTTCTCCTAGTGGACTTGCAAATGTCTTTGCAATGTAAATGGTTGGATAGAGCCCTACCCCATATTTAGTAGAATGTTAAAAATTAATGACTACACACCTGTTCTCTGAGATGACATGTGCAGGTTTATTACATCGTAATTGAGGTTGTCAAGGAAACAAGTTAGGGTTTCTGAGCAGGCTAGTAGAGCCAAAAACAAGCAGCATCACAAAATTATGGAACAGTATAGGCTTGCAGTGTGGAAAGGTTGGAAGGCTACCTTGGTTCTAACAGCTGAACTGATGTGCAAGACAGGTGTAGTCCACAGATGTAAGAAGGTTGAAGAACGTTGGGTTAGAGTGTTCTTATGAGGTGAGGATTCCTTCATGCAAGAAATCTCACTCCTGGTGCCAAAGAAGGGAGCACATATGTTTTCAGGTTGAAGCTTAAAACTGTCAGGACAAAACATAGAAAAAGTGGAGGCTGATTCTTTATTATATGGACCAACTCATTTCATGTAAAACCTGACACAATTGGGGCTGGAGAGAGAGCATGAATGTAAAACATTTGTCTCGCATGCAGAAGGATGGTGGTTCGAATCCCAGCATCCTATATGGTCCCCCAAGCCTGCCAGTGGCGATTCTGAGCATAGAGCCAGAAGGAACCCCTGAGCGGGTGTGACTCAAACACAAACACCAAAACAAAACAAAAACCTGACACAATTACCTTAAATCCACCACCTTTGGGGCCAGAGAGATAGCAGGGAGGTAAGGCATTTGCTTTGCTTGCAGAAGGTCAGTGGTTCAAATCCGGGCATCCTATATGGTCCCCTGAGTCTGCCAGGAGCGACTTCTGAGCGTAGAGCCAGGAAGAAACCCTGAGCGCTAAATATTTAAGAAAAGGGGCTGGAGAGGTAGTACAGCGAGTAGAGAGTTTGCCTTGTGTGTTGCCAAACTGGGTTTGATCCCTTGCACCCCATATGTCCTTTATGCCTTGCTCAGAGTGATCTTTGACCACAGAATCAGGAGTACTTCTGAGTGAGCCCTGCACACTTCTGGGTGAGGTGTCACCTAAAAATAAATGCCAAAATATTAAGAGAAGGGAATTCTTCCAAACCTTTTATGTCAGGAAACCATTTTCTAAAAACAGAGGGCATTCTAAAAAAGAAAACAGTGGTTTGATACCTCTTATAAACTGATGTAGAGATCTACAGTGAAATCTTAGTGAACCAAATTCAACAATATTTGGAAAGGATGACACATTTTGATCAACTAGGAATCATTCCAGGAGTTCAAGAATGATTCAACATATAAAAATGTGTTAATATAATACTTAACATCAACAAAAGAAAATACAAAAATATTTATTGTATTAACAGGATTGGAGAACATTTTTTACAAGATTTCAAATAATTTTATGATTAAAACTCAAAATTGAGCAGAAACATGCCATAAAGACAAGCTAACTACTACCATATTTGAAGATAAACCTTTCCACTGCAGATCAGGAAAAGCACCTTCTTTTAATATTTTTCCAGCATTTAGGAGATAGCATTCATTGTCTCTGTGTTCCCATTCTTTTGTCTGAAAGTCAGAATTAGTGTAAAAGTTTCTCTTTTGAATATTTGCTTGGGTGTTTCACCTGCTCTTTCTATAATTTCATTTTTGTCTTATTCCTATGTTCTAGCTAGGTATGGATTTTTGATTGCTTTTACCAGTTTTGGAAAACCATCAACTACTATATCTTCAAATACTGCTTCTAATCTTTCAGGCCTACTTGGAAGACTTTAATTGGAAATGTGAAAGACCTGACTTGCATTGATCGCATCATCTTTGCCTCTTATGCTCTTTTCTATACTTTTCTTTCTTTCTTTTTTTTCTTTTTTTTTTCTTTTTTTTTTTTTTTTTTTTTTTTTTTTTTTTTTTTTTTTTTTTTTTTTTTTTTTTTTTTTTTTTTTTTTTTTTTTTTTTTTTTTGGTTTTTTGGGTCACACCTGGCAGCGCTCAGGGGTTCCTCCTGGCTCTATGCTCAGAAATCGTCCCTGGCAGGCACAGGGGACCATATGGGATGCCGGAATTCGAACCACCGTTCTTCTGCATGAAAGGCAAACGCCTTACCTCCATGCTATCTCTCCGGCATCTTTTCTATACTTTTCATTATTTTTCTCTTTGTGTTTCTTTAACATTTTTTCCTGTTTCTACTCAACCCTTCTTAAATGTCAATGTCTTTAAAATCACCTGAAGTTAACTCCAGAATTACGCAGCCCTCTAACATCACTGGGAATGATCTGAGAACAAAACTGAGTGACCCTTCTGCATCACTGTATGTGGCCCCCAAACTTAAAATTAATTAACTTAATTGCCTGGAAATTTTTGTAAAGTACAAATTCGTATTCACTAGTTCTGTAATGGGGCTTAAGTTCAGCATTTGTACCAAGTTAGCAAAAATTTTATATATAGGCTTTCACATAAATTAATGAGGTATGAACGAGTCATGATTTTAGTTAATAATATTTTAGTATTGGTTCATTAATTGTAATAAGTATACTGTATTAATTTCAGAAGCTAAGTAAGGGAAGATAGGTGTGGGTTTTATGAAAACTGTACTACCAACTCTGTCTAAAACTTTTCCAAAATTCAAGTGATATTTTTCAAAAGCTCCCAAGTTATGACAATGCTACATGTCTACAAATTATAGTTTAAATAAAAATGTTATTGTCTCCACCAGGTTACTAGTTTTTATTTGGTTATATCTAATCTAAGATTAAAATCCTATTATATTTTAATTCTATGATTAAAGTCTATGATTACAATTGACTTATTAATGTCACTCACTATATTTTTAGTTTCTGAATTTGCATGCAATTTAAAAGCTTTTGTTTGTATTTTAGGGCCATACCTAAGTGTATTCAGGATTTACTTCTGGCTCTGCACTCAGGAATTACTCCTGGAAGTCTCAGGGGACCTTATGGAATGCTGGGGTTTGGACTGAATTAGACAATGTACAGGCAAACATCTTATCTACCCTGCTATATCTCTGGCCCTTAACATTTTTTTAGTTCCAAAAGAAAAGACTCTCAAGTTGTAGCCTATGGGTAGATAGCATTTATATTCTAAGTCTGAGGCCCTTGTGAGTGTATTTCTTATTTCTATTTTTCTTATCCTTCTTCCATATTGACTTGTCTCTTAGTAGTTCTGGTTATTTTTTAATCTGCTGGTCAGTAGACAAAAATTTTGGAAATAGAGGGCAAAGATTATAATTCCAAGGAGGAATTATTTTTACCATGTCCCAAGTTATAATCTCTACAAAGACCTACTTGCTTCTATTTATCCCTACTCCGTGCACATCTTTTCAGTATTTCCACCCAAATTTATAGGAATCGTGTCTCTAATCTTCAATTTGTCAGTCCTGGATCCTACTGCCTGATCCTCTGGGCTATAAAAGGTCTGTTTAGCACCAGATTAGATGTCAAAGTAGCATAGAAACCACCCAAGGTCAACAAACAAAACCTCTTAACACTGAAGCTCAACTAGCTACAAAACTTTAGCTTGGTAAACCTTCAGATAATGACTTAATGACTATTGTGAGATATAATAATTTGCAAAGTTTTCTTTTACTGAAGTTTAAAAAATAATTTTAAAATAACCTTTTAGTTTTTTAAGTAATTGCATAACTGTTTAGTTGTAACAAGCAATTTAAGATAATTTTTTGTCTGCTTCCTAGGGCAGCCTTAGGAGTGGGTGGGAAAGTGGGGACAGTGGTAGAAGGGATGCCACACTGGTGGTGGGATTGGATTGGTGCTGAAACATGAAATGCCAGAAACAATTATTCTGAATAACTTTATAAACCACAGTGCTTAAATAAAGTGAAAGAATTTTTTTAAATGTTTGTTTAGATAACAAGTTTTAGCAGTGGTTTAGATTATTTCTACCAGAGGTCACTAAAAGGAAGACCTTTCCCTCATTTAAAATAGTTCTCTAATTTCTGCAGAACACTCCTTCTTTACCAAGTTCTTATGAAGTGGGTGCTCCATAAACAAATCCAGAACCAGTAACTTCCAGTAGGAAATTCAAGACTGTGAACTTCCTGCTGCATCCTTATCCAATCTTGTCCTCAAAAGGTACAAATTCAACTAGAAGAAAAAGACTGAAAAAAGATGTGTGCATTCAAGGCAAAAATTCAAATCTTGCTATGTGTTTTTCAATTGGTATATCCACAGACCCTTGGTGGGTAAGGCTGTTCAAGGCAAAATTTCAAGTCTTGCTATGTGTTTTTCAATTGGTATACCCACAGACCCTTGGTGGGTGAGGCTGCCAAGAGTGAACACAACTATCTCATCACAGAAAGTTGAGTCTTTAGAGTTTCCCACAATTTATCTTGAGTTATTTGACATAGATGATCCCAAAACCACACCTTGTGAAACCCCTTTGTAAATTGCAGGCATAATAGAAAAATCCTGAGTGTTGACTCTAATCAAAGAACATTTTTGACCTGGCTCTGCCTCTGACTTTCTCTGGGCATTTTGTGATAGCTACGTTTTCTAACCATTTAGCTACTTCGATGGGTTCCTGCAGTCACTAGTTCAATGCGAGGATTTAACAGCAGATTGGGTATGTCTGAAGTGCTCTGTGAATGAATAATGAATATATGAAGTTGATTAACAATGCTAAAAAAAAAAAAACTAAAACAGGGTCGGAGAGATAGCATGGAGGTAAAGTGTTTGCCTGGCATGCAGAAGGTCGGTGGTTCAAATCTCGGCATCCCATGCGGTCCCCTGAGCCTGCCAGGAGAGATTTCTGAGCATAGAGCCAGGAGTAACTCCTGAGTGCTGCCGGGTGTGACCCAAAAACCAAAACCAAAACAAAACAAAAACCCTAAAACATATATTTGCTCTTTCAATATGTTTATATTTGAGGCAGGTTCTAAACTGGAAGCCTATAGATTTGTTTCTCAGGCACTATTAGTGCCAGTAAGGGCAAATCACTAAAATATGCTCTGTAGTGAAGTATGGTTCCTTACATTCTTTCACTATTAGGAACAGGATCTGAATGATCCCAGTGCCAAAGCTCCTGAGAAATGGATTTTGAGTAGCAGCACCTTGGGCCATAGTAATCCATAATCTCATGCTTAGTTTGTAGTTGTTATAAGCCCCTCAGGCCCCCTACGCAAAAAAGGTGCTCAGTTCTGGGTGATTTTTATGGCCAAAGGAGCTCAGTTGCAAGCTTCTGGAAAGTTTCTAACTTGAGAGCATTTAAAATTTTCTTGCTGTTGCTATGGCCTGGAGTGTTTCAAGACAGCAGATAGAGATAAGAATTCAAACCAAGTTACTTCTTCCTGCTCTTTGTTTTAAAAGCATGCGTTCATTAAAGAATCTTTTCTGGGCTCAGAGAGTTAGAACAAAAGTTAAGGTACTTTCAGGACCCTGGTTCAAATTCCAGGACAATATATTCCACCATAGATAGTTCTTGAGTAGAGTTCAGAAGTAGATGTGGCCACTGAATCTCACTGGGTCTCATCCCACCTTAAAAAATAGAATCAGGGCCCGGGAGATAGCATGGAGGTAAGGCGTTTGCCTTTCATGCAAAAGGTCATCGGTTCGAATCCCGGTGCCCCATATGGTCCCCCGTGCCTGCCAGGAGCAATTTCTGAGCATGAAGCCAGGAGTAACTCCTGAGCACTGCCGGGTGTGACCCAAAAAAAAAAAAAATAGAATCATCTTTAAAACAAAGTAGCCCTTTTAATTGTTAACCTCTGTCAACATTTTGGAGGTGAAACATAAACTGGAGAAAGAAAAAGAAGATACAGGTAGCTCTGACTGCTGATTAGAGGACAAGATGGTAGATGTAGGAACACACAGAGTTAACACAAGATAATTTGACCTTCTGAGTGTCAGGCTGGGTAGTAGGAACTTGGGATGAAATAGCAAATAGGAAGTATACCTGCTCTTTTTATTTTTTTGGGGGGGCTTTTGGGGTCACACCTGGCAGTGCTCAGGGGTTACTCCTGGCTCTAAGCTCAAAAATCTCTCCTGGCAGGCTTAGGAGACCACGTGGGATGCCGGGATTCAAATCACCATCCCTGTGCACGCAAGGCAAACGCCTTACCTCCATGCTATCTCTCTGGCCCCATATAACCTGCTCTTACAGAAATCTTGTGCCATAGGCAGAATCATCACCTGCATCATGAAGATTATTTGCTCAGTGCCTTGTCCTAGATTAGAAAGTACAAGGAAGGGGAAGAGCATGATTCTTTCCTCATGAATAATCCAAGAGATTCAGAGAGAACATCTCGGAGGAAGTCTGCCTGAGACCAACCTGCAAGGGCAGAGGAAATGAGGGATGACATTCTTGTGTGTCCTAGCATGTGCCATGACTTTGTGGGAGCATGACTAGTGTTCAGGAGGGCAAAAAAGGAAGGGTAAGGTGAGAGGAGCCAATGGGGAGAGGGGGGTTGCAGTGGAGGAACTAATAAAACCACTCCATGGATTGTAAAGGCCGATGGGAATTTAGATTCTGTCATAACCAACAGCAGGAAACTACTGAAAGAATTTAATCTAAAATGAACCTCTGAGAGGACACTGTTTGCAAGGAGGAGGCAGCTTGGGGAAACAGTAGACAAGGACCCTAGGGCAGTGGACACTGAAGTAGTTATGGTAGGGTCTTCATTGCAGTGGAGTTGGGAAAGTAGACAGGTTTCTGGATTCTGGCAAAGAAGCCACAATAATATTTGGTCCTGCTATGCTGTTCCCACCTGTAATGTCCTTGTCACACTCCAGCAGAAAGACTCTGGTGGCCATAGTTTTGGTGGCTTCTTCGAGGAGCCTGAAATACAATTCAGAATGGTCTTTGCTCACATACTCTTCCAAAGCAATGATAGGGAACATAATGTGTTCAGTTTCTCTCTATTGCATGAAAAAGTGGGAAGCGGAGCACAGTGTCAGGAATTAGTTTATTTAGAAGAGGCTGCTTTGCCCTTTCTCTTATGATCCACGCTCATCCAGCTCCCCAGCCCTCTGTTGTTAACTAGCTTCATCAATGAGCTGCTTTACCCATTCTGGGAATGATTTTGATGAGCCTAAATCGAGGCTCCAGGAGCTAGGAAAGGATTAAGTAGGTGTGGGACTCCACCTCTCTCATTCTGCCATATTTTATGTTTCATCTCTCTTGGCCACACTTTCATGTAGCTTTTTTTTTGATTACTCATCCAAGCTGAGAACAAATGACATGCTAATGTGTTCCATTGGTATCTTAGGGGGTAGTTTTAAAAGAAAGTGCCAGAACGTGTAAATGAAGTTACGAGAAGTAGAAGGTAGCCATGACAATAATACCCTGTTTAATAAACATATTAAGGAAATTTATGCTGAGATAACCAAAGCAAAACTTAGAGGTACACTTTGGCAGACCCATATTCAAAACTGGTATTTTCCACTGGTTGATTGCAAAGTAAAAATAATATACACTTTGTGCCTGTACTTTTAGCATTGGTGAGCCAGGATTCCTTAGACTGTGGCAAATTATCAAAGGGTCACATGGCTTTGGGGTGTGTTCATGACTCATAAAAACCTCACATTTCATTTAGGTCAACTCTATACACACCTCTTTTCTGCAGTAAAATGACCTTGGACCATTTCTTCTTTGCCAAGTGTTTCTTTTTTCTGTCTTTTTGGGGTGGGGAGTTCTCTAGCAGGGCTCTTGGGCCCTAGTCACTCCCAGTGATGACTCTGTAGGTCTGATAGGTCAATGCTAGTGATTATACCAACCAGTGTTCAGGAGGACCATTAAGTGCTATGGATCAAACTTGGGACCTCATATGGAAAGCATGTAGTCCAACCTTTTGAATGAGTTTTCTTTTTCTGTTGTTATTTCTTGCAAAGTATGCAAATATGTAAAGATAGAGACACTGACATGAACTTTCAAACATTTTACTCGATGCACTTTGTGTTTATAAGGAGCTACATTCTAGACCACTGATGCTGGTGGTATGTCCCCAGAGCTGCCCAGTATGCCCTCAGTGATTCCTCTGCAGGTACCTCTATACATCTTTCTGAAGTCTTCTGGAGTTGCTTTTGTCTAAAGTTGGCCCAAAGATTAAAAGCATCAACCTAATGAGGTTTTCTGACATAAATTGGTAGGACTTGTTTTCATTAACATTGACATAAATTCCACTTTCTTACATAAAAAAATGTCAGAACAAGTTGTCATTTGCGTATGGGTTCTCTGGAACTTGAACTCAACTTGTTCATTTAGGAACTATTTACTTCAGAGTTAGAAAGAAATTGACAAGGATGTAAGTAGGGTTCCTAAGAAGTGGAAATACAGATTAACCCACTTCTAAAGACAAGTGTGTTAAGTGGCCAGTCACTGAAGAGTTGTGTAATAACAATAGTAGGTGTATACTTTCTTGGATGAATGCAGAGGACTCATTCTTGATAGTTCTAATTAGATAAATCCCAGGTAGAAGTAGACAGCTGGATGATAAATAGATATTGAGTCATATATATATATATGTCATAAAGACTGTAGAATATATATAGCATAACCAATATCTAATTACCCAAAGATAAATTACTAATATTTTATTGTATGTTCTTACAGGATGTCTTTTTGTTTTGCAAAACTTTTTCCCCATTTAACAATATTCATGTATTCATCATGCTGATGAGAGTAACATACAGTTTCTTAGTGGGATATCATCATGTGATCACAGTCACAAGTAGCATAGAGTTTATCACCAACTCTATACTCAGTAACTGTATGAAACAATACATCAAAAATGCATGGTGTAGCATTGACACTGAGCCTCTATTCGCATATACACGCAACTCACTATAAAACAAGCTGATAGTATCAGCACTGTTTGCTGGGATCTATGTAACGATATCAATCAGAAAGTGATTTGGAGTTTATGATTTTCTCATTCGTACTCGTCTCAAGCATGGCCAGACTAAATCCAGACTACTCTGAGGTTGTGCAGTCTGAGTGAGGAATTCATAGCTGCCCTTCTCACAGAGATTTCCTGCATGCAGCACTGGGGGAAATGGCCTATGCACCCATGTGTTCTGTGTATGGAGAGAAAAACTTTCATATCACCCCTCACCCCAACACTAAGCCAGCATGCACTCAGGTATTTAGTACAGATCCTCTTCTTCTGCCCACCCTACACACACAATTACCCTAAAAACCATAGCTTATTGCCCAGCTGAGTTTTAGAACACTTATCCCATTTATGACTTGCAGAATTAAACCACATTATTCCTTGTCAAAAAATATTGAGTCATTGTTTGCGTTAAGTCACCCTCCAAACCACATATCCATTGGACCTCCCACATTGAACATTGTTGCTTTAATCCTTCATTTTCCAAATTATAATAGAAGGAGAACATCAGTACTATAGATCTATAAAGTTTCACCTGGCAACATGAAAGAATGAGAAAAAAGCAGGGCAGAGAGTGGACAGACACCATATGAAGCAGAACATTACCAACTTTATCTCAAAAATACAGGCCCGTACTTAGAAAGACATGCTTGCCTCCCTTGAAAACCATGTCTGGAAAATTGGACTTCAAAGTTCCAAGTGCTTACTTCAGATGAAACAGACACAAAGGAGTAAACACTAGCATAGGATAAAATAAATTTTAAAATGGGAGGATTCAAGAATATTTTGAGATATACACAGCTATCTTTAAATGAGATTAATGGACTGCCTTTTCTCTTGGTGGGTTTAGCTCACATTTCCCACTTTGCTTTTATAAGGACATTTCAGAGGCTACAGACTTAGGGAGGCTACTGTGATCAAACCCAGGGGAAAAACTCTCTATGGGCTAATAAGAGAAGAAATAGTAAGAATGCAAGTTTAAGGAAGGTTCTGGAAAGCCCAACCTCCACCCTCTTGGAAAGACCTTCCTACTCTGAGTCAGCCAAGACCTGAGAGTAAGCAGTCACTTTTGTTGATTAAAAATCAGCCTATCTAGAGTATAAATACACCTTTCAAGTAGCTCTATTACCCAATCGGTGAAGCACAAAGGAAGTCGACTCTGGGTCATCTTTCTGTTAAAGCTGAATTCTAACAGAATTCCAGCTAACATCTGTTCCGAATTTTCACATGATTAATAGGACTATGAGGCCAACTCTGTATAAATATAGATAGATCTTGAGGGGGATCTTTGTCTAAATACAAGAAGTGGAAAGATATATTTAATTACATCATCAAATATGTTTTATATCTTAGATTATCAACCTGTCAACCAGATGTTTCCAGATCCACATTTATTATTTCATGTCAGAGAAGCACCATAGTGTTTTAGATGTATATGTTACTCATGATTACTTCAGAATATTTTACATAAATTATTTCCACAACCACTGCAGACAAGAGGAGTAAACTCTAATGTCTTCTGTGGCTGGCAAAGTTTAGTGGGTATAAAAGAAATGAAGAAACCAGCATCCCTTTCTTGGTCCTCTTACCTTCAGTTCATGGTTAGAAAAAATTTTTAAGTAAAATAAAAAGGGAGAAAAGTCTTGTTAAATTGAGGGAGGGTGATTTTTCTTTTGTGGTTAGGAAGTTTTGCATTCAATCATCTTTCTTTTGTTTCTTTTTTTTTCCAATTATCTTTCTTTTGTGCAGTTCAACTGACTGGGGCCAAGGTTGGAGTGGGGTGGGGGAGTGTGAGACTGCCCTTCCTGGCAGGAGACTAATCACTTGAGGACTCACATGCTAAAAGCAGTGAAGTGCTCAGGCCAACCCAAGAGGGGTTTCTGAATGATCTTGCTGATGCATCTCTGTGGAAGATGAGAAGAAGGTGAGTGGTGATTCAGGCCCCAGAGTCCCACCATTTGTGAAAAATGACATTTTTAGGAATAAGCCGAGCTCAGATCAAGGATTTCCTCTTAAGCTGATTGGAAATTGAGGGTCTTAGGAGGGCAGCAGGGTACTTGGTCTTGTCCCCTCAATTGTGTGATATCTGTGGGACTGCTTAATGGTCTGTGTTAATATTCTTTGGAGAAAATAGTCTATAACTGAAAAGTATATATGCATATATTTTAAACACTAACTGGAAGCATTGGGAAGCCCTGAAGGATTTTACCATGTAAATGAATCCAGTGGCCCTGTATCGAAGATACACCTGGAAGCTGTAGGGGAGGGAGATTTGAACCAACTGCTTGGATTTGGACCACTGAACTAACTAAATTATCAGAACCCAGAACTTTTTATTTGTTTTGTTTTGTTTTGTTTTGGGGACACCCGGTGACGCTCAGGGGTTACTCCTGGCTATGTGCTCAGAAATCGTTCCTGGCTTGGGGACCATATGGGACGATGGGGA
Organism: Crocidura indochinensis; assembly: GCA_004027635.1. Classification (NCBI taxonomy): domain Eukaryota; kingdom Metazoa; phylum Chordata; class Mammalia; order Eulipotyphla; family Soricidae; genus Crocidura; species Crocidura indochinensis. The sequence continues at coordinate 1,650 of PVKC010013782.1, read as the reverse complement.
TCAAACCCAGGTCTGTCCTGGGTCAGCCACATGCAAGGCAAATGCCCTACTGCTGTGCTATTGCTCTGGCCCAGAACCCAGAACCCAGCAAAGTGAAGTTAGACTCCCTGCCTCTTTAGTTCTGTTATGGTAATTAAACATCAATGCATAATTAATGAATGATTGAAATGTTTGAGATAGTGAAAACCTAGTATGTGTCAACCTCTTCTTGTGACTGACAACTGCAATTCAACATATTGGGACTTGGGTTGGGGAAGGTCGGTTTTGGCCTCTTTCTTTAAGGGGGCAAACACTGACTCAGAGGAGAGGAGAATCTACTTGATGATTTTGCAGAAAAAGGTCATGACTATATGTTGGGAGAGGCTGGGAAATGCTATTGATTAGGTTCAGTAATTAAGGAGGAAAGAGGATCTTTGGAAATTTGGTCAAGTGGAGGGACTATCTGGCAGTTATTTATCATCTGAAAAATTCCCCTTGAATTTTTACCATCATTCCACTGATCCTGTCCCCAGACAAGCATATATGCTTCCTGTCACCATAGATTAGGTTTTATTCTTCCTGGGATTTCATATAAGTGAATCACAGTATGTGTGCCCTTTTGTGCCTTCTGTTCTACATCATGCTTTTGAGAGACTTTCATATGGTAGTACGTTTTTAATAATGGTTTTTTTTTAAGTTTGGTTTGGTTTTTAGTGAGCAGTATTCTATTCTATGGAAACAACAGTTTTCTTCTCTTTTTACCTGATGATAGGCATTTGCAGCTTGGAACTGTTTCTGCTACTAATGCCTTTCCTGATTCTGGATGTACCACCTGGAGTGCCATGATTGTTTGCTTTGGAGAGCTGGAAATCTTGGCAGGGAGTAAGTGATGGGACACAAGTGTAAGTTTACTAGTGGGTACAATCAGCAGCAGGGATGTTTAGAGATTGTGCCAGATGTGATGGAGCAGTCGAGGTGAGAGTATAGTGGGTTGGTTGATGATGTCATATGATAGGATGTGGCATATTAAAGCCCTTTCAGATGTTATCTGGAGCAACATCCTGGGAGCAGGCTGGAGACAGTGCAGAAATGGGCAATGCTTACAGGCAGACCTGGACTAGAGAGCTTATGTTCATTTGGAGAGAGAAAGATCTAGAGACTTTAACTTTGGGAATAAAGCTCAGACAAATGTCTCAGACAAGAGAGTGGAGTTGCTGTACATTTTTGAGTGGAATATAGATGAGTACAAAGTTTTTGTAAGAGTTCTTGTCATTGGTAGGTCAGGTGGTTTGGTGCAAAGAAGGCAGAAAGAGGGAGGATAGTGAGTGTATATTTGACTTTTTTTCTCTGACTACTTCCAGATCAAATTCTGTTTGACCTCCCCAGCTGCAAAGTCTTGCCCTGAGGTAGGGTGGGGCAGAGGAGCAGAGGATAAAATACCTTTTTTCTCATATTTTCCATGTATCAGAATGTGGGTGTAGAGTGTTGCTAGGTTCTCTGTGCAGAGTTCTACCAGACTAATATTGTGGTGTTAGCCAAGGCTGTGTTCAGATTTGGAGTTTAGGAGTCATCTTTCAAGCAGTGTGGGTAGAAGTAGAATTCAGATCTCACACTTGGTGGAGGACTGAAGTTACCATGTCGTTTTTAGTTTAGTTTTGTTTTTTTTTTTTG